>JASFAT010004395.1:0-213550 GCA_031353405.1 Baronia brevicornis
GAGGAAGGATGGATGTGTGTTAAGCAAGCAAGGAAGGTGTGTCGGGATCGTAGCGGATAGAGATCTGTAGTCTCTCCCTAACCCTATATATCCATATAGAATCAAGACGTGACGGGTGGCGAACCATGTCGCCACTGATTCTGTACTGATTCTCAAGAGGGCGAGAAGCGACCAATAACGAGCCGTTTCGTTACGACGAATGGTAGCGGATGGAGCTCTGTGATCTCTGCCCACCCCTGCGGGGTATAGGTGTGAATATATAAAAAAATAAATATTTTTTATATATTCAATTATATATTAAAAAATAATAATTATTCGGGTGAGTGGGTTGCCACCCACGGTGTTACCATTGAGCCTCATGGTGAGGGTGTGGAGCGGCGCGTCGCTGGCCCGCGCCTCCCGCACCAACGCCTTGAGCACGCGGTTGGTCTCGCGCAGCGCCTCCACGGCGGCCTGCAGCGGCGACACCCAATACGTACGGACGCTGCGCACCGGGTACCAGCGCAGAATGCCTGGATACATTGTTATCATGAATTTTTCCGTTCAGATTGTGCTTGGTACCAAACGAGGACTTTCGTCGATTGTACAAGTGTGTGTGTGGACAGTTAAAACTTTTACTTAGCTTTAGCTTAGATCCGCGAAAAGTAAACAACAATAGAAAATTAATGTGTATTTTTCTGCTGGATGAAGTGGAGTCGTCAACAACTCAGTAGACTCTAAGGAAGACAACCGTTAAGTGGTCACTTAACGGTTGTCTTTCGTAAGGTCTGCTATACCTGAAGATGTCTCGTATTAAAGCGAAACACGCGTCGTTAGCGAGGTGGAAAAGTGGTGGTGTGTACTTGGTGTTGTGTATAATGGTTGGTGGGTGTAGAGTTTGGAGATTTTGGTGACGGCTGTTTTTTCGGTAAGATTCAATTCATGTTTCAATTCATCAAGTGGATCCATGTAAATCCACTTCATCCAGCAGGAAAACACACATTATTAATTTTCTGTCGTTGTTTACTTGTTGCGGATGTTAGCTAAGTAAAAGTTTTGGTCTCAGTAGAGTATCTCACCGGGCAGTTTGTCGCTGATCTCTATCTCGGTGCGCTCCAGCCACCGCGTCGCGAACTCGTTCTGAGTGGACACGTCCTCGTTGGAGCCCGTCAACGACTCGTCTGCGGGAGGAACGTTGACTATTTACGTATTGTACGTACATACTTACGGTCAATACGAGTCATTCTCGTGTACTGTGCCGATTACGACTGAGAGATGCCCGTTCTCAGCACTGAGACATATGTGGGCTGTAAAAAACAAATTACAATCTAGCTATGGGCTAAAGAGTAATTTGTTTTTAACTTAATTTGCCAAGTACAGTATAATTAATAATGTATCCATGGACACGTTACACCAGGATTTCACTAGACTAAGTCAAGGAGTTCAGTTGTCTTGATGGTCCAATTAACAAGCAACCTATTTATGAGAGGTTTTACAGATAGTCCACTGTGCAAGACCTGCAGGTTCACATCCTTCCTCAGTGCAGGAGAGTAGCCAATTACTGGGTCAGACACCTCACCGCACCCTGATAAATCTGTGGAACCTAGAGGCTGCTGCAGTTATTCGAAGAACTGGGGTGGATGGAACAGCAGCTATTCATTCAGCTAGCGCTAGCGATAGCGAGATACGCGCATGTTGACGTCGAGTCGCAGAAATCAGCCTGTCCTACTATCTACCATCGTGCTCCGTCAACGATAGACGTCTGGATTTCACCTAAAGAGCCTTTACGTCGCCTAAACACTAACCTACTGACGCAATACGTCTTAAGTCGTCTACGGCATATTATCTGTCTGTAGCATGAATGAGCCGGCTCAGCCAGGGTAGTGCCACAATCCCGCAAAAAAACCGGCGTCTGAATGGTAGCTCAGCTACCCCGCTTCGTACGGTGAGTGGTCTGAGTTCCGGAGGCCCAAGACCCTCCCCCTACCCCTCCCATTCGCACTCCCATAATGACACTTTCCTTAAAGGTCGGCAACGCTTCCGGACTGCCTATGGCATTGCTCGTTTGCCTTCATATGCCATAAAAAAAACCCTATATGAAATTTACAGTTCTCGTACTCATAAAGACAAATAAGGTAAAACAATTAAATAAATGGCTGAATTTTGTGTATCAAATTTGATTTGAAAGTAAAAACTTGAGTATTGAATTTGTTTCATAAACAGAGGCCAGCTTACCCGGCTTGTGGAAAGGTCTGGAGAAGACGAACTTGTCAACGTTGTTGTGTTTGTAGTACTGCAGGATTTGTTCGGCGACTGGCTTGCCCGACAGCCTCTTCAACTTGTCACCCATTACCGGCTCCACGGCATTTATTTGCAGATCTAGGTTCTCAGGTGAAGGAAACCGCATAATCTTACGATCCTCACTATCGCATGTTACACAAAATATATTATATAAAATAGTTTATAAAAAAATGACGGCGACATGGTTCGCCACTCGTCGCGTCCTGATTACCACGCGGGCGAGAAGCGACTAACGGGAGCCGTTTCACTAAGATGAATGTGAGAGGACGGATGGATGGAAAGATGGATGAGTGTGGACGAAGCAAGGAACGTGTGCTGGGATCGTAGCGGAGATGTGTGGTCTCTGCCTACCCCTACGGGAGACAGGCGTGACGATATGTATGTATGTATGTATGTATATTCACTATCGTACATCTCACTAAAGACTATATTCTGAGTAGCTTTTCTCCTACGCCGGGTCCGCGAGTGTTTAGAGCCGAACACCAAACTCTTCTCTTTACGTCTTCCGATATCCTACACCCATAGGTTCCCAACCTTTTATGAACTACCACCCCATTTAAAAAGATAAACATTTTAGACGGCTGGATAAAATGTTTTTTTCATGGAAATAAAAGTATTTCATAACCCCTCTATTTGCCTTTGGACCTGCTACCGCCCCCACGAAAAGCTCTAGCGCCCTCCACTGTGGCAGATTTTTTCAGACGACTACTTAATGTCAGGTGACCAGCTTCGTTTGCCCACGCCTTTAATAAAAAAAAATACATGCGTTTATTATCTGTGAAAGGATACACTGTCGGTCGGAGAGTGTGACTTCCTCGCCAGGAGGGTCGAGCCGCGGCAACACCTCGGCCTCGGGCCACTCGTCCAGAAGCCGCTCCTTGAACTCCTGCAGCTGTTCGTACTCCCCGCCGCGGTACACGAACCCCTGCAAAGAGAGACGTCGTCTATCATCGATAGTCTAAACCTACTCTTGTAATTAGTACGATTTGCCCTTAATCAATTACTAGTGCAAATGGGTTGCTAATTTCTGGGTCAGGCTTCCTGATTCCGGTTCCTCCGATTTTTGTAACCGATTTCTGACAATGTTTACAAAGATTTAGATAAATGGCATTTAATTTGTTCTCGTGAGTCCAAGGAATAGAACCACCCTCAATCCGAAATACAACCGGTTAGTTGTATTTCCAATTCTTTGGCGGCATCAGTAATTGGAACATGCTTTTCCTCGACATAATAAAAGCCCCTAATAAACCTTGCTTTAAAAGTAAAATTAAAGAGTTACTTTTTTAAATCTCTGCCTTCCCGATTCACCCCCGTCCATCATAACTGTACAAATTTATGTAAGATCATAGTAAATTTTTCAACGGAGAGCCGTTTCGCTACGATAAATATGAGAGGAAGGATGGATGAAGAGGATAAGTGTGAAGGAAGCAAGGAAGGTGTGTCGGGATCGTAGCGGATGGAGATCAGTATGTATTATTTTTCTATTCTTATTGTACGTGCTCTTTGGGTAAATGGAAAAATCTTTTCCATTAACCCAAAGGTTGAGTCAGAGAATGCCTCACGGCATTAAGTCCGCCTATTTTTGTTTTGCTTACAAAATATTTACAGTAAGAATAAGCAACTAAACTCACGTTAGGCACCCTCAAATGCTCCGGGAACCCAGTGCCGTGGTACAGGACCCGAAAGTATCCAGGGTGTGAGCGTGGCGTGCGAAGCATTGCCTCGTACAGCCTGGCCAGCTGTTCGTGCAGTTCAGCGAGCGGTCCGTAGCCGAGCGCCTCCTCTTCGTAGACGCCCACCAACTCCTTCACAATCTCCACCGCCAACTCCCACTGTCTGCCGCGGTTGAGGAGTTTTGCTATTTCCAGATATAGAGCTTCCTGTACACAAAATTATGCTCTGAGTCAATATTATAAAATAAACAGTTCTGAAATAAATATATATATATATATATATTTAATGGTATTTTTTGCCCGCTTTTATTATATCTCCCCCGGGTACTATGGTGCCTTACTTCAGCATGCAGGGCTCTGCTGGGGCTGACCTCCATTCTCCTTTTCGGCTCGTGGGATTCACTAGGACGAATTTAATATACCTAATTTGTCGAAAATGACGGCGACGTGGTTCGCCACTCGTCACGTCCTGATTCTCACGAGGGCGAGAAGCGACCAATGGAGCGCCGTTTCGTTACGACGAATGGCAGCGGATGGAGCTCTGTGGTCTCTGCCAACCCCTGCGGGGGATAGGCGTGAATATATATATATATATATATATATATATATATATATATATATATATATATATATATATATATATTAACCGTCTTAAATGTCTATATTGTATAAGGGGCGTTAGTCCATAAAAAGTTGGCAACCTATGGTATAGGATATCGCAAACACAACAAATAGAAATTGGAAGGGTTACGTTTTAAAGACTTCAATTTTGGGTTGCACTTCAGCAGCTCAATTCAATTATACACCTTAAGATCCCTTTGGGTGGCGTGTTCTGCGCAATCCTCCGTAGGGTGGCGGAGTCGAGGCGGCAGGGGGCTGTCGCTCCAGTCCAATAGCTTGGCGTGTAGTCGCAGAGCTAACCCAGCTTCCGCCCACTGCTGGGCGTCACGGTGCATCTGTGCGAGTTTGTGAACATACCTGTAATACAATATTAATACATACCTTATTAAGACTTCTAAGGAACATAGTTGACGGCTTCTGGCGTCAGTTCGCGAATATCCACTATTAAGATAAACAAACTTACTTCAATTTATAACAACAAGTCAAACTTACTTTGCTAAGATCCTCCTACGATTTATAGTTGTGTATGGCGAAACGAGTTGTGTTTATGGTGAAAAGTGGTAGTGTGTGGTTGTGAAAAGTTATTTTTATTGTTTTTACTAAGAATTGCTTTCAATAGACGACGTACGTTCGTGATGACTTCTTTTGTGAGATTTTGAAAAGTATTGCACACCTAAGTACTAACATACCAGAAGAATATAAGCCTAACAGGAGAAATCATTGTCGTTAATTTGGATTAAATAAATTGTGGGTGAATTGAAGTTCACTAGTCGCCCGGGGAAGTACCACACTCCCGTAGAAAACCGGAGTCTGAGTGGTGAAGTTTAGCTACCGCGCTTTGTTCGGTGAGTGGCCGAGATTCGCAGGCCCAACACCATCCCCACCCACTCCCATAACGTCCCTTTCCTCAAAGGTCGGCAACGCTTCCGCGCTGCCTATGGCGCTGCGGATATCTATGGGCGGCGTTGATTGCTTTCCAACAGGTGACACGACTGCTCGTTTACCTTCCTATCCCATGAAAAAAAAAGGTATAACGAAGTTCACTGGGTCATCTAGTGAATTATCATTCAGTTAATAAAAGAGATAGTTATAACAATACGAAACAGGTCCTTGCAGGCCGGATGCCGTACGTACTGACCGTATGTACATGTGCGGGCGCTCGATCTGCTCGTAGAAGTGCAGCACGTGCGTGGTGAGGTGCATGCGGTGGGGGGTGGAGGCGCGCAGCGCGGCCGCGCGGTACTGCAGCAGCGCGTCCAGCTGCCGCGCGGCCGCCGCCACGAGCGCGCCGCCGCCCGCCGTCATGGCGGGCGCGCCGCGGCACAGCCCCCGCACACCGACACGAACCGCTCGCGCCACTTCGTATCGCCCAACCCGCGCTCGGCCAACACGTCCAGCTTGTCTATCAGCTCGCTCTCCAACACCCGCAGGTGGCTCTCGGCTTCAATAAAACAAACCTCATTTTACCCGCACTCTATGAGGATATGTAAGAATAGGTATAAAATCTATATATATAAAAATCAACTGCTGTTCGTTAGTCTCGCTAAAACTCGAAAACGACTGGACCGATTTGGCTAATTTTAGTTTTAAATTATTTTTTGAAGCCCAAGGAAAGTTCAAAAGGTGAGTACATATGATAAATATATTAGGAATATAGTAAAAGCAACAATTTCGTTTTCCCTCAGAAACTATCCCTACCTGTCAAATATTTTGTTCGTCCCGTCGTTCAGAAATCAAATTAAATTCAAAAGTGAAGTTTTTCTTTTCATTTCTTTGGTTAAGTTTTGACCACATTTTTTACTAGAGTCGAAACATTCTGCAATTATCGTTCAGCTTTTTTATATATTGATTCTGAGGCGGTACGAAGTTTGCCGGGTCAGCTAGTGAAATATAAAATAATGCTATTTAAGCATTTCATTAATGCCGTATAATTTGATTATATAGATTTTAGTTTAGTAATGAGGCTGCGCATCCCACAGTCAAACTGTGCAACCAGTTTTGTGGAACCTTATATATCTCTATATGTAATTAGTCAAAATAATATAATAAATAATAATTGAACCTTCAATGGTATTTGCGAACCGTATCGGTATCATGGTACGAAAGGAAATTCATCCCCACCATCTGGATGTGTGGCGACCTAGTACAGTGCGTATTTTGAGAAACCTCCTTCGACGCACCCACCACTCTATGGAACCCGCTGCCTTCAGCGTTATTTTCGAACCGGTGCTGTGCTTTTACCACAAGATAAAAGCACCGTACTGGATAGGTATTCATCCAGATGGTAGGGACGAAACGTAGTGTGGGGCGCTGTAGCCTCTGGCTAGATGTAGCGACATTATAGTAATATAACACTCACTGGTCTCACCGCTGGTGATGCTGTGACTGTACTCCGTGTGCATCATGTCGAAGAACAGCGGGATCGTTGTGTTGCGAACTTCCTCGTCGCGCAGGAAGCTCACCTCCAGGAAGGGGCCGACCAGACACGGGATGAAGGAGCGCTTGTGTTCGCCTGAAATATATAATATATATATATATATTTTTTATATCGACACTTCTTGCTACGCCAACTTAGTTTTAGGTATTTTCAGTGTTTAAGGGAAAGCCACTCATTAATATCTTAATATTATGTTCTCGAAATTTCATAAAAAAAGTATTAAGAAACTAAAGTTTTTAGATTTACATAACAAATATGATTATTCTATTGAATACCCCGCTAATTTTAAATATATATATTTATATATATATATATATATATATATATATATATATATATATATATATATATATATATATATATATATATATATATATATATATATATATATATATATATATATATATATATATATATATATATATATATATATATTTATATATATATATATCGAATTTTTTTTAAAAAGCTCCTGTCAATAGACGACTTGTCGTAGTGTTCTTCAGACGTATGTTCGCCCTCTCCGTCGCTAGTCGCTTCTCGCCCTCGTGGGAATCAGGACGTGACGGGTAGCGAACCACGTCGCCGTCATTTTTAAACAAATTAGGGTTATTAAAATTTGCCATAGTGAATCCCACGAGCCGCAAGGGTGGATGGAGGTCAGCCCCAGCAGCGCCTCGAATGCTGAGGTATTTTTTTATGGGATAGGAGGGCAAACGAGCAAGCGTGTCGCCTGATGGAACGCAATCAACGCCGCCCATGGACAACCGCGATACCGCAGGAGTCGCGGAGGCGTTGCCGGCCTTTTAGGTATATATACGCTTGTTTTTTGAAGGTTCCAATGTCGTTACGGTTCGGAAAGACCGCCGAGGGTAGCTGGTTCCACAAACTGGTGGTGATATGGCACTATAGTACCAGGGAGAGCCCGATCGCGGGACGGTCGGCGACATCTATAGTGTACATCCAAATACTACGGACGTGAACACTCACCGAGTGCGTACCACATCTCGGCGACAGCGGTGGCGACGGCGCGTCGTATATCGCCGTATAAAGATTGGGCACGCCGCCGGCGGGCCGCGCCCAGCGCTTCCAGCTGCAGCGGCGCGGCGGTCGCGAGCGACGCGCACACCGTGAACCAGTCTCGGAGCATCGCCTGCAGCGCCGACAGCGCTTCCGGATCCGCTTCCTCGGTAGCGTGGAGACGCTCGCACAGAGTTGTGGCTAGCAACCTGGAAAGTTTCCACCGATTATGTTGCAAAAGGTAAAAATTAAAACCGACAATTATTATACATTGGATATGAGTCGAACAGTCGTAGATGAAGATGAGCCACGATGGGTATCATCTAAGAAAGCTGAACATCACAAGCCTGACAACACAAGCTAGTGTAGTAAAAGGTATCGTGATAAAAGTTGAGAAAGGTATGCTAAGATGGTTTGGACACATGGAGAGGATGGATGAAAGACGACTGGTAAATGAAATTTACGTTGCGGATGTGGATGGAAGGGTCTGTAGGGGAAGACGAAAGCAAACACACCTTGACCAAATTGCCGAAGTTTTCGTGAAGTGAAGAGTACCTTTAACGGACGAGCCTGCATGAGGAGAGTGATGAGTGTGGAGGTAGCAAGGAAAGTGTGCCGAGATCGTAGCAGATGGGGATCTGTGGTCTCTGACTACCTGTACGGGAAACAGGCGTGAAGATATGTATATATGTATGAACTCTCCGTCGTTAGGACAGACAGATTGGATCTGTAAGTGTTGTTACCTGAGCGCGTGCAGCATGACGTAGTGCTGCAAATGCAGCATGTCGGCCCAGTGCGGTCGGAACACGGGCCGCTGCAGCAGCTCCAGCATCAGCGCTAGCGCGTCGCCCACCAGCGTGCCCGCGCCGCCCTCGCTCTCCAGCGCGCGCACCACGCCGCAGTACTGCTGCTCCGACATTTGCCGCACCATTTCCAGCAGTACGCTGACCATGCGCCGCTGCCAATATACACTTACGTATTAGAATTAATGTCATTTTTTAATTATTTTATGCAATCGATAAAAACTAATGTTATATGTATTTTGGCGCCATCTGTTGGCAGATTATGTAAGGATAATGTTGGTTTATATAAAAATAACTATAATAATTGTAATTGGTGTAAAATAAATTATTTAGAATTATCTGAAATACATATAAATATGTAACTTGAATACCATGGAATAAAATATTATATGTCAGGAATTACAAAATAAAAATAATTTAAAGCAAATTTATTATTAAGGATAAATGGGATAGTCTATTAAAGGGATGTCTCATCTCTCAGCGTCTCCAGGTGACCCCGCATGCTCGTTTGGTGTTCTGCTATAAAAATTAAGAAAGTCTAAATATAACCTCTCCACAGTTCTGTGAACAAGATTACATTATACCAGAAATTCCCAAAGTATTCGATATCGACCCCTTGGGGTCGTAATTCAGCACCAACCGCAAAGTTTTTCAATTGGTGAGTATTTCGTTAGTAATTTTCGGATTATTATTGATGATCGATTGACATAGATCATGTTTTAATGGGATAGGAAGACAAACGAGCAGGCGTGTCACCTGATGGAAAGCAATCAACGCCGCCCATAGACTTCCGCAGCGCCATAGACAGTGCGGAAGCATTCCCCACCTTTATGGAAAGTGTCATGAGTGTGGGAATGGGAGAGGGTGGGAGAGAGGGAGGGTGTTGGACCTCCGGACCTCAGCCGCTCACCGTACGAAGCGCGAAACCGGTTTTCTGCGGGAGTGTGTTACTTCCTCGGGCGAGCCGGCCCATTCATGCTACAGACAAATATTATGCCGTTCTCGACAAAGTATTCGTCTCCAGTTAAACTAACTAAAAATGATCAATATTTCATTGGGAACACTCACCACTAGGGGATCGTCGACAACACCAGTGTTATCTTTGGTCTTCGCTCTGTCCCTCAGCATGGTGGCTGTGGTTTTCAATACGGTGGGCAGCAGGCGTCGTGCGAATTCCCCCCTGTCAGCCTCCACTGGACCGACGTCGTCACGAGAGAGCAGAGAGACTATCTCTCCCATTGTTTCCACGCATAGCTCCATCTAGATTAATATGACACATTTAAATGAAGTCAATTGTTGTGGGAATTTCACATAAGAGACTATTTTTTATATACAGAAATCAATCTTATTTATATATATTATATTCATATTTTCTCTGTTTTTCTATTGTAGAAAAATCAATTATAATACAGTATATATTAATTCTTGAATTTATTCAATACTCACCCTGAACAAGTTAAGTTACTATACAATACAACTTTTTTAGTAAGAACGTTTAAAATAATTTTATTTAAAATTAACGTATAAATTTAACCACGACGTAAAAAGTTAAGAATATATGGACATTAAAATTAATATATGTACATACAATAATATAATAATGGAAATAAATAATAAATCTTCCGAATTAAAAGGCTGAATTTAATAGTTTTAATAGATATTATGTAATAATCATTGTCCTGAACTCACCATCGATACGGCTGCATGAAATCGATATTTATAATTAAAAAATGTAATAAAAAAATCACCGAGCGGAATGACTAGTCTATGGAATGACATAGCTTTATTTATGGTACATACAAACGTATATTGGTTGGTCTTATCATAAAAACGTTGGACAGGTGTATGCCAAATCGCTTACAATTTTAAACTTCGCTAACAATTTTTTTCGCACTTGAAGCGGAAGTGGTACATAATATTATAAAATCCCCTACTTCTTTTAATGAAGTTGAATAGGACCAAACTACAACACAAATACAAAAAAGAAGATCCCCATGGTTTCAAACTAAATATCTGCCAAGTTATTGCAATAAACATGAAAAAAATTATTTGCAAATTTTTTGAACTAAATTACGACATTCAGATTAAAATGAGATATCCAATGTAGTCGTTGGATCATTATGAGAATTAATAAAAACACATGTTTTTATGAAACAAGCTGGTAAACGTGAAACGAGACAAGTCCAATACACGGTGATACTAAGCAAAATAAAATCCGTAAAGGATGTATGACGGATTTTTATCGGTATTTTAATTGCATAATGAACAAGGGCTTAGAACTAATATATAAGAAGCATTATAACTTAGATTTATTAATCAAGATATTAATTGAACATTCAAGTGATACATATTAAACTAAATCTTCCTCTTTTTATCTAAAGTTATCAAAGTTGGGCCAAAATTTTGGTAACCATGGTTGCCAAAAAGCGTCTGAGCGGTTAAAGATCAGTCCCCTCCAAAACTACTTAATCTCACACTTTACTGTACTACCTGTGGATCCTGGGTCGCTGGTACGACTGCGTCAATGTGGTACACACGTGATGGACTAGGCGGCGCTGTGGCAATGTTGTAGTGGGAGGGTGGTACCTGTCTAGCCCGCTAGATGTCGTTGATCACGGACGGGTACGTACGATGTGCTGATGGTGCTGGTGGTCGTGGAGGCGGGTGGCGTCGGCGCCCAGCAACCTCGCCGCCTTGCCCGCCGACCTCGACTTGTGCGCCGCCTCGCGTTCGAACTGAACGTGGGCACAGAGCTAGCGAAGGGCGCACGGAACCCACGCAACCGCGCCCCATCAACACTGATCGCAAACGTCCACCTAGCGTGGATTCTCGGAACCTCTTTTCACGCACTCTATGGAGGCCTCTGGGCGGCAGCGATTGCTTTCCATCAGGTGAATATAGTAATATAATAATAATAGCCTTTATATCCTTAACCTATATTAAATACATTTGAAAAATTATAATTAACTAATAATACTTGATGCTACTGTAGTGGTACATAGTGTGAATAAAGTATGAATAAGATCCTACTAATCCTAACTATAATATTATAAATGCGAAAGTTTGTGAGTATGGATGTATGTTTGTTACTCTTACACGAAAAAACTACTGGTACGGATTTAGATGAAACTTTACAGTAATATAGGCTATACATCGGAATAACATATAGGCTACAATTTGTAACGATTTTATGTAATTTTGGTCGTAATATAACGATACATATCAATTAAGTCAGAAAAAAATCTGGCCTCTGAGAGCTATCTTGGCGTACGCTGCCTAAACCATTGGAGTTACACAAATATGATGTACCGTAGGATTGTTTGTCTTGAATAGTTCTAAATAAGAGTCTATAGCATATATCTACCTCTTATGTGGAAGCCACTATGACCAAAATTGTAAACCATAAATTAAGTAAAAAAAAATATATTTATTTAAAACGTTCTGTCACGAAACTTAATGTGGCAGACCAAATTTCACGCGAGTGAAGCCGCGGGCAAAAGCTAGTATTATATAAATGTACGACGATAGAAAAATAAATTAATTTGGCCGGGTAGTACGGCAGGTACGCTATACTTTGGTTAAGCCCCTTTTTCGGGTATAAGCTTTTTCCATCCAGTGGTTTCCAGATAAGCTGATTATTTCGTCGGCCCACCTTTCTCTGGGACGGCCTCTCCCTCATTCCCCGGTTGGAACTGCCCATTTAGTGACTGGTTTGGTCCATCTTTCATCCTTAGCACGGGCTACAAGGATACGCTTTCTTTCACTTAAAAAAAAGTTCTTTACGAAACGGCAGTAAACGTATTTTTTTTATGGGATTGGAAGGCAAACGAGCAGGCGCATCACCCGATGAAAAACAATCAATACCGCTTAAAAAAAATATATGCCTTGCAGAAACGTTGCCGGACTTTGAGAAACGCGTAGGCTTGTTTTTTGTCTATTGATCTAATATATTCCTTTTATGGAATTCAAAGTTCTCGATCAGTGTTCATTGGGTGCAGATATGTAGTGTATAAAAATAATCGTTCTTCTTAATGGCGTAGATTTAATATAAATAAATTACACATTACAATTTACTTTTTGATTATTTCATACACTATGGCAGTGGTTCTCAAACTACGAGTGTCTTGGATCAGGCGAGAGGATATAGTCTTTCTGCAAGGGAGAATACGAGAGATTCAAGTGTCATTTTATTAAGCTTTGAAAACCAGTGTATGCACGAATATTTCAAACATAAAAATGGATAGAATGAATTGGTCCTGTCGTTACTCGAGGGAGGCAATCGTACCAATCAATCCCACACTCCCGGATCCAAGATTTTCTTAGGCAAACGACAATAGATATATTTTTAGTTGTTGTTAGAGTTGAAAGCAAATCCGGCAAACCTCGCAAAAATAATACGGGTCAATAGATATTTCAAAATAGTTTGAGAAGCACAGCTTTACATGATTTGGGTTCAAAAAAGCATACGTTATGTTACAATGTAACCGACCGTTATTATATTAACATGTCTTTTATTAAAATTTTGAAAGGCCCATAAGTTGAAGGGTCATGTTGAAATATTCGTAGACAGACAACGCTCTACTAATTTATCACAAATAGTCATCCATTGAATACTTGGCTGGATCAGATGTACCTTTACTCAAAGAAGCTTGATTAATAAATACTTGGACATTAGTGGTAACTCTCTCTAAGATATATCGTTCTTAAAATGCTACAAGATGGCGCTACCAGTACATTGCGATACGCAATATAATTATTATTAGTTTTGAAAATATTAGCTAATAAATAACTATGTAGTGTGCATACCTTTGCTGGCAATTAGCTATAACTATTATACCAGTGTCAAGTTAAATTTAATAAGATCAAGTCAAAAAATAATGGCTAGTCTACCATAATCTTCTATGCACTTTTGCAGTTAAAGTCCGTCACTAATGTTGGCGCGAAAAGTCCGTGTATAGTTTTTTTTTAAACTTAAAAAGCGGTGAATAATTTTTCGACTGCCAGTGCGTTTTTTTTTTCAACATGTCAATATATAACGGCCAGGAAACCGCGCCGACGAGCTGTCAATCTGACAGTGGCAGAAATGTCAAAGTGACAGTTCGCGAACGCGGCACATGCCACACATGAAGATCTTGCACACAGTACATCTCGCAAGCGACAACAAAAGCTCGCTTGTACACAATCGATTAGGGATCAAAATCTTAAACGTAGTAAAAATGTTGCATGGTTACGTTGAAAATGTATTCATTATTGTATTTGTAATAAATGTTATGTATATTTATATATACGTAAAAATATGTATACCAGTGTATGATGTCTGTAAAAAGATTGTAAATAATCAAGAAAAAGAAATGAAAAGGAACATACATATAGAAATAACAAAAAATAACAGTGGTTAGTGAAACACCGTGAAATCACACGTACACAAACATACACACACAAAGTGAAACCCAAAATTCTACACACACAACTACAATACAATACAACTCAATACACAGAATCAACCTGTTACATTTTTAGTTGCTTTTTTTATATAATTATCTAAATATGAAACGTTATTCAACCAAAAGAGCCTCAGTGGAAATGTTTTAACGTGAATTAATTTTATTTTTATAAAGAAATTAAATTAAAAGGTGCCTTTAATACAATCTTCGGCTTCACGCATCCAGTTTCTGCCAGCCGTCCTGAACTGAGTGTCGCTCCATCTAGCTGGGGGGCATTCCACTGTACGTTTGCCAAGACGTGGTTTTCACTCCAGCAGTTGTCGGAACGTGACCAGACCACTTCGATTTGCTAACTCGGAAGACTAGAAGATTCTACTAGATGGCGCTTCTAGCAAGTACGGTTACTGCGGACTGTTGATTGATTGATTGCTTGATAAATAATCTTCCATAAGTGATTTAAAAACTATTTTATTCTACCACAAATTTCCCATAGCAAAAAGTAAAACATACCACAGTAATGGACATTTATAATTATATAGCTTTTTCATTTTTAAATTTTATTTTATACAATATTAATATATTATTCGATAAAATGAGCAAATAGACCATCAGTTTCTTGTCAGTCCTTCATCTTGGTCTTCGTTCTCTACAGAAGTTCATTAAGGCTTTAAAAGGCCTAAATTGATTGGGTGGTAGTGAATAGAATTTGGTAGATGAGAGTGGGTAGCTTGTAAACTTTGTCCTTAAAGAAAGAATAAGTAAAGATGTAATAAGTCGACTTCAAATTCTTCACTTCTACAACATTACAATACATTTGTTTGTCAAACGTCACTCTGTCAACCCTTTCGCTACGGCGGTGTGCTCCGTATAAGTGACACCGCTGAATGGGCCACCGCGCCACTGGAGTAGACGTAGACGGATGTCGTCTACGGGCGACGCTCGTACGCACAGGTCGTCACGCGGATGTCGTCTACAGGCGTCTCTAGCGAAAGGGTTACGAACCAAACCTCTACTTCTATTTCGGTAAAAAAGTTCCTCTGACCGATGAAAAAGCTATCGAATAATGTAAAAATTATTTTTAAGAAAAAAATTTCTTCTTCAACGAAATTAGCTACACAATTTTTTCTAAAATTTCACCACAATGAAAAAAAATCAAACCCACATATAAAACACGATTGTGTCCCACAATAAATTAACAACAAGTACATAAACACACACACACACACACAAAGTAGTGAAATGACATGCTAACACACACACACACACACACACACACACACACACCACATAAAGATAAAATATATAAATACGTGAGTTAGTATAAAATGTGTATTGGCAATCAGACGAGTATATAACATGGAATTAGAAATTTGCGAACTTTTTACTTTTAATTAAAAAGTTAAACGATTTGTGTGTGCATATCTCACGATGCGAGTGCGTGAGTTACAGTTGCTATAAAGATTCTAAAACGTCGAAGCGAAAGAGAAATATCGATTGTTTCGCTCTAGCTGTCGACACTAGTTGCCGTTAGTCTATAGGGCACATCGAAACTGAACAGACTGAGAATAAGGCGACGATAAAATAATCAAATTAAAACTAAGTCACAAATATAAAAGTCGTGTGAGAAAAATGTACTCAAATTTTGGCTGCGTCTTATGTTCCGAAGGAACATTAAAATGTATTTTTCAATAAAGTTGAGGTACGTCTTATAGATCCAACAATTTGGCAAGCCACTTAAGGTATTATAAATATGACGTGATTTAGATCAAGACAAGGGGGAATCTCTGATTTACCTACACTAGACACGATGCACTTTTTACATAGAAAAATATACTCAAATTTTGGCTGCGTCTTATGTTCCGAAGGAACATTATATTTTTCAATAAATTTGAGGTACTTCTTATAGACCGAAAACTTTGTTATAGGTATGGAGCGATGTATCTCAAGACAAGGGGAATCTCTGATTTACCTACACTCCTTGTCTATGATCGTCGAGTAAGTCGAGTCGTCGAGTAAGAGTCGATAATACTAGGTGTATTATACTTATCCTGCAATCGTGTGCGCTTTTGTGCAATTCATTTAAATTATAATACTTTTGTGAATATTCAAAATTTTTACCTTACTTTTCGTACTATATGATGCACCTTTTTACATAGAAAAATGTACTCAAATTTCGGGTGCGTCTGATGTTCCGAAGGAACATTAAAATATATTTTATATATAAATTGTCTCTAATTTTGAGGTACGTCTTATAGACTGAAAACCTTGGCATGCCACTGAAGGTATTATAGGTATGACGCGATGTATCTCAAGACAAGGGGATCTCTGATTTACCTACACTCTTTTGTTTCTGATCGTGTGCGCTTTTGTTCGATTCATTTAAATTACATTTATAAATCTTTAAATTTTCACCTTATTTTTCGGACTATATGATGCACCTTTTCATACCGAAAAATGGACTCAAATTAAGTCTTATGGTCCGAAAATAACATATTTTACTAAAAATAATAGTATAAATTTGAAGAGGTGCTTCTATGTTACAGTTATATATAGTCCAGTGCGTCTTATAGTCCGAAAAATACGGTACATATAAAAAATAAGAGGACGCATCAACGCAGGGATATGAATAGAGCGTCAAACAAGTAACCAAACGTAGAAAAAACGTAGAAACGTATAGTACACTCAATGATCATGGCTTCGAGGTACACAAATGGCCGAACCGAATTCCCGGCACAATTTATCCTCAGTCTGCTAAGTTTTTGGTTCCAATTTTAAGATATTGCCCGTGTAACACAATAAACAGAATAAAATACAATAAATAATAGTCTAAGGAATAAAAGCTTCTAATGTAATTTTTTTAACCTTGATTGTTTATGATAGTTTATGTATAAACAAAATAATTATATTACAATCTGGCGAATTAGTAAATGAACTAACATACATATTTATATTACTTTCTACTAGAAATATGTCAAAAGGGGTGCAGCCACGCTGCAGACGAATACTTTGTCAATATTGGCATATTATTTGTCTGTAGCACGAATGGGCCGGCTCGCCCTGGGAGGTACGACACTCCCGCAGAAAACCGGCGTCTTGAGTGGTAGCTTAGCTACTGCGCTTCGTCCGGTGAGCGGTTGAGATCCAACCCCCCAACCTCCCCTCTCCCCATTTATTGTGGCCGTACAAACAATATCATATAAATCATTACTTAATTATTATTTTTTGTACGCTTACAAATTGGATATAAGAATATATGTTTATTGAAAATATAATATAACATTTATATTTGATTTGGCTCTAGCATTTACATATATTTAAAGCAGAATATTTTAATATAATAATTCAGTAGATTATGTTTCTCAATATTGCCAACATCAAGTACCTACACTTTGTTAATCGAACGTATGCCTTTACAATCAAGCTTCTGTATAGAGGAGAAAAAAAATATAGATCAATCTCTGCTAGGATTAATGTCCCTTATCAAAAATATAAAGGGTCTAGAATGGAACCGTGTGGTACCCTCATATTTAATGCAACTAAGATATACCCATACGTATGCCAAAAATGGACGGCTAAGAAAACGAATCTCGTGAAAATAAATGAGAGATGATGTCAAAAAATGACCTTTAAAATGAAGATAATGAAAAATAGAGTTTCGGCGGAATTACGAATTGATGTTGGCTGTTAATTAATTTTCAATAACTATTTATTTTTTTCTTAAATATTGAAAAACACAACCTCAAAATATTATCCAACAATAAGACTTATACGTGAATAAAAAACACATGAGCTAACAAAGGAATCGCCTCAATACACAGATCTCAAAATATATACAGTGTAACCTCCATGTAACCTTAAAATATATACAGTGTAACCTCCATTTAACGACAAACTCCCAAAGGGTCGATATCACTCGACTTTGGTTAGTTTAGCTTGTTTCCCATACAATGATACACTATATAGCATTACACCCACTCTCAATAACGACACGACGCCCGCGTAACGTGTTACACGATCCGGACGACGAAACAGCGTCGTTCGGATCCACTCACGACACCAACACTCACACGCACCCCGGCTCTAGCCGAGCACGTAGAGTAGAGAACACTTCTACACCGGCCGCTTACACGAGATTCTCTCACGTACCCGGTCGGTTCTCACCCCCTAGACCTTAGGGTCTATGGGACTAATAGGGACTATAGTTACTAAAGTTCAATCCTCCCCTACATGTTTAACGTAGAATCATGACGAGTTTAAAATCAGCACACACACATATGTGTACCTCCGACACGGCGTCAGGCCGATGGAGTCTGCGATTTGCGCAGATTCCCAATTATATTTTACTTGCCCGCGGGCCCTGAATACGATGAAGCTGTTAAAGCCAATAGGCTACCAGCATTAACATCTTCGAATCCAATCAATCAATAACGACAGCAATTTAATAATAATAAACTTTTTAAGTTGCCAAAATTAGTAAAAACTGCGCAGCTGTGTACGTTCTTTTGTCGCTTTATCATCCTAGCCCGCAATAAACTCGACTGTGTGCATTACACATGCCGAAATTTATAAGAAATCCGTTCTTGTGTTTACAAATTGGGATTGCTCGCACGTGTTGACTGTTATTAGTAGGAGTCATGGATTATCTATACGTTATAATATTCTTAGTTTTTTACGTAATTACTAACGCTAGTCTGAAATAAAGTTTTTCTTCTTCCAATACAGATTTTTCTTTCAGCCATTTAACGACAACTCTCTATAACGTCAAAATATGCGCAGTCCTTTGAGGGTTGTTATATAGAGTTTGCACTGTATTTGCTTCAACTTTTCTTAGACAATCACATAAGGCCTTAGTTCCATTAACATAAACTCGCTTACAGTGGTTAGTGACGTAATTGCAATACGGTTAGTCAGTAGTACCACAAAATATTGTGGACGTGACCAGTGAGAGATGACTTTAGGACTGATGTACTACTGGTCAACACCTTTCATCATATCTATACTTAGAATACCATTGGAATATGAGGGTACTTTTGTTTAAAATTTTTTTTAATATGTAGTGTGTCCAGTAGCATCCATCCTAGAGTGTCCAAGAACAGTGAATCATGCGCCATGCATCGGCATGCGTGCTTACCTCGTGATACCGCGACTCTCCAACGCATACATACCTGATGACGCGTGTGCCTCTAAATGCGGTAGACATTCGGACGGGGTTCATATAAATTTTAAGAAAATCTCCTCTTAAATATATATCTATCATTTATATCAATAGTTTTGTACTAAGAATATTATATAATAATAACATACAAAACTTAATTGTTATTAAAAAAATACTAATGTTTGTACAATACAAACATATATCGCTATCTTTGTCTCGTGCTCAAGTGACATGAGACCGCACGGCAACGATCAGTTGATCTTGGACCGCCGTCCATGTAACACGTCTTAATAGTACACGGACGAGCCAAGTCATGACACTAACGTTAAAAAATAAAATAAATTGTATCTGTGGTCTATTTGAATAGAGGTTTTAGGTTTGTTTGTTTATTATTTTTGGGCTTATCTCGACTTTAAATACCAAACTTTAAAGCTCACTATGAAACAACCCGAACCTCATCTGAATCTCTACCGCCAGCTAATACAAGTGCCAAGTGAACCATACCATCACAGGTGCCGGGTGGGACGAACACTAATAATTCCAACATAAAATGTGCACACAAAGACGAGATATTTATTTAGTGTTGTATGAATGTTTCGATGTGTTATTTCGTCTTGGGTAACACCAAAGAGGTTTTAAATGTCTCAATACTCTTACGTCCTTGTCACACACAACGTACTAAAAGGACGTGACGTCATAATGCTCATGTGCTTGAATCAAAACATAGAAGTGGGAAAGCGAATTTTATTAACGCGATTCCATGGCGTATTAGACGCCATGACGAACTCTGAGGAAGAACGGGAAGTAAGACAGAAGCGAAATATTTGAACCAGCTGAAGTCTAAGTAGTCGTTTGCACGCCACCGTCTGCGCATAGCTTTTTATTATCTATGACACGGGTCTATTTTGCTTTTCCTTTGCTAACGCCTCGGTTCACTTCCGCAACACTTTTGGGTTCGTTGTGTGTTCAAGGCGTGCTTTATTCTGTCTATTCAATTTTGAACGCTATATAAACTGACATTAGATTATGTATCTGTTTGCTTCCGTTATATCTATTACAAGGCCGATTGTAATAAACGTTTTTTTTCTAAAGAGGGTCTTCTCTCTGATAATGTTATCCTAGTCGATTTGGCTGCGGTGACCTTTTCTGAGGTACCCTTGAAGTGTCAAATCCGCATTTTTCCTTTATACAATGGAACAATATCATTTTTATACATACATACATATCATCACGCCTGTTTCCCGTAGGGATAGGCAGAGACCACAGATCTCCAACCGCTACGATCCCCGCATATCTTCCTTGCTTTATCGACACTCATCCATCTTTTTATCCATCGTTCCTCTCACATTCATCTTAGCGAAACGGCTCTCCGTTAGTCGCTTCTCGCTCTAGTGGTGATCAGGACGTGACGGGTGGCGAACCACGTCGACGTTTTTTTTATCAGAGTCAGATAGTGTTTTCGGGACACAATACACACATAAATTACATCCTAAATTTTGAAACCTTGGCTCAGAAATCAAGTAATCTCACCTCCGAGTCTAATAAGTGGATGGAGTCAATAAATCTGAATAAAGTAATTCAAAATAATCTTTTTGAGCACAATGAGCACACGGATAACCTAATGCTAAAAAGGTATCATATGATATTTCGTATGCGCCGTCTGCTTTTGGGAATGACTAAGGGAGAAGAAGAACGAAAATAGAGAGAAGACTTACTGAACGAAACACTGTGGCAATTCCAATATGGACAAGCTTGCAAAGTAATATGAGCGTTCAAAATTGAATGACATGCAATATTTATTTGTGATATCTTTTTGGCTTATCATTTATATGTGAAACGAGGTTTGTGTTATATTTTGCTGTGTTAGGTTTATTTAGTGCCCAAAATGATCATTTGAACGGGTGAAGGTGTATTGATTTTCGAATGATGTTTATCATTCAAGTTGAATGAAAGGAGTGTGATTGTTTTTTTTTTTAATTTATAAATTGATACCAATGTTTTGATGTTGGTGGACTGGAAATATGCTATGTATTGTGTTCCTCTCATAGTAAGAAATTTAATTTAACGAAAGATTCTGTTGTACTAAGTAAGGCCGTCGGAGGCAAATTAATTATCATAAATTTAACTTTGATAATTAAAAATCGTATCGTTTTTGTATAATCTTCATTAACTAGATGTATACCTTCGTCCGGCCCCTCCCCAAAAAAATTTCAGTCACCATTTTTTTTTTAATTTTTATGACAAAACATTTGCAGAGTCAGCTAGTATTTATATACAAATGGCAGTCTGATCGCTAATAGATGACTGATGTTTTCAGAATAGTGATATCTTCGTAGTGTGTATGGTGTGTTGATGGGTTCGATAGAGTATGTACCTCCGCTGAAGCGCGTAGCAAGGCGCGCAAGGTGGCCGCTGCGTGGGGGAGGAGCCGCGCGCGAGCGGCGGGCGAAGCACCAAGCGGCCCTCGAGACAGCTCCAACAGAGCCAGGAGTCGCTGCTTGCTCAGCCGGCCCAGGGGTAAGGCGTCTAGTGCGCGAACTGCATACGCACTGAATATAACACACAAGCGTATAACGTGTAAGTCTTTCGTGGAGTCTACTACATCTTTCGTGGAGTCTACACATTCGATCAATCCGTTTGTATTCGTTAATGGAGCCCTGCCCTCCCTGCTTTACGTTGTGGGTGTGGATGGAAGGGTCGGTAGGGGAAAACCAAGGAGGACATACCTTGACCAAATCACTGAAGGTATCAAGAAAGGCCTGGTCAAATGTACCCTTAACCTGGCTACTAACGAGTGATGAGTGTGGATGAAGCTAAGAAAGTGTGCCTGAATCGTAGCAGATGCGAGATTTGTGTTTTCTTGCTATCCCCATGGGAATGGGGCGTGATCGTATGTGTTTATGCATTTGTTTCCGTGAATGTGATACAAAGCGACTTAGGGAGAAAGTACCAGAATATAATAAGAACTATTTCGTCTTCTCTAATGTACACATCAAGCGTAGCAACGCTGGACTTTTACGGTTATATTAATTAATAAAACAGTTTGAATATAAATACCTTAATTCAATCTCCGGGAAGATCTTGATGGCGTGCGGGATGGCGTGAGGCAGATACTTCAACGCGGAGCCCTGACAAGTGAGCGCGTGGTCGCCGCATCGCATCAGCCACACCAAGGCCTCTAGAAGCTCCTGAAATTCAAATTTCACTATTTGTACACGCATCTAAAAGAATGTTTGGCTGTTTAATTTATGTCAATAACATGGACCACGTGATCGAAACTGTATTTTTATTAAGTGTACAAAACGGTAAGGCATAATATGTTACTGGGATAGAAAGGCAAACGAGCAGGCATGACACCTGATGGAAAGCAATCAACGCCTCCTATAAATATCCGCAGCGCCATATGCAGTGCGGAAGCGTTGCCGACCTATAAAAAAAGTGTCATTATGGGAGTGGAAGTTGGAGGGGGAGGGAGGAGGAGTAGGGGGTTGGGCCCCCAGAACTCAGCCGCTAGTTTTCTGCGGAAGTGTGGTACTTCCCCGGGCGAGTCGGTCCACACATGCTACAGGTAAATATTATCCCATTCCTGACAAAGTATTAGTCTGCAGCGTGGCTCTACCGCTATGATGTGTCACTCTTGCTCAATTGTTTTCCTATCCCAGAGAAAAGTCACCTCCAACTGGTAGCACACGGTATCCTCTGGTGCGTCCCTGGGCGCCAACGCGGCCCGCAACTGCCGACTCCTCACGATCACCCTCGTGAGACTCTCCAGGCACTTCATGCACAGCAGCAACCGCTTCAGGGCGGCCTCGCCGTTGTCCGCAGCTCTGATCGCCCACGCCATCACGGATATCAGCTTCCTGTAAGCCAAAACCATGACGATTATATACGGTTGACACAACACATTACCCACAGCGCACTCGCGATTTGCGCACACGCACGTTGTCACGACGGTACACGGAAACATTTACGTACGTGTACATGTACGTCGTTTTTTATATGTTAATGTTAAAAATAATTTAATAATTATAATATATTTATTGAATATTAACAAGTTTACAATTTGGTCTCACCGCCTGCCAAACCAGGGCGAGCCGTGTACCACGGGAGACAGCTTTCTACTATACTGTGACACATTTATGAGTTACATATATTATTCTAATTGCCATACTTAATATAATTTTACAAATTATTAATGGAGTCAGGCGTTACTTTGCGGAAATCCATCACTATGTGGACAGTCAAAAGTTTTACTTAGCTAACATCCGCGACAAGCGAAACAATAACAGAAAATTAATAATGTGTGTTTTTCCGTTGGGATAAGTGGATTTATTTGAAACTTAAACCAAAAACTTACCGAAAATCGGCCATCAACCACTATACACAACACCAAACACACATTATCAGACAACAGAAAAGTTTTTCGGTTGTCTTCCGTAGTCTACTATACCTGAAGATGCCTCGTGTTGGGGCGAAACACGTGTCGTTTACAAGATGGAAAAGTGATAGTGTGTGTTTGGCGTTGTGTATAGTGGTTGGTGGGTGGAGAATTGATAGCCGATTTTCGGTAAGTTTTTGGTTTAAGTTCCAAATAAATCCACTAAACCCAACGGAAAAACACACACTATTAATTTTCTGTTATTGTTTTGCTCGTCGCGGATCTTAGCTAAGTAAGACTTTTGACTGTCCATATAGATTATACAAACCAAAAAGAAAAATGTAAAAAAAAATCACCTTACATACAACGATGCGGTGCTTTTGTGTGTTATGTGTTAGTGTGTGTGTAGGTGTATTTATTTCCTTTTTTTCCGGGATAGTTGAAGAAATAAAGAGACATCGATTTGAACCTAAAACTTTTTGAAGATAAGCTTACAATATTTCAGAGGCCCCTTTGATAAAGTCGAGATCTCAACTTGGACCACTATAAGGAAGGAGGAAATCCTGGATGCTCAATGGTTTGTAAACATTCTTAATAGGCGGAGTCACCTGTGCTTAAAACTTACTCGTAAGCCAACGCGTCACAGAAGCTCTCATCGATGTACACGTGCAGAACCGGCTGGAAATGCTGGTACTTGTGGTCGGCCACCAGCGATATCACCCGCAGTAGACACTCCAGCACGAGCACGCCGTAGCTTTGATCCGTGTATTCCTCCTGTTCTTCTTTCACCTTAAAATACAAAAGTCTAGATATATTATATTTCAAGTAATATCGTAGTATTCATTCGTAATATAGAGGTCACCTGGCAATCAAATATTGGATATAACAACAACTCATCGAATTAAGATCGGCTAAGATCCTCGAACACAAATCAGAAAAATAATATTGTGTGTTTGCAAAGACGTTTTGATAGCAGTAGAGCCACGCTGCAGACGAATACTTTGTCAAGAATGGCATATTATTTGTCTGTAGCATGAACGGGCCGGCTCGCCCGGGGAAGTACCACACTCCCGCAGAAAACCGGCGTCTGAGTGTTGAATCCCGGAGGCCCAACCCCCCTCCTCCCCCTTTCCTTACCCTTCCATAGTGACACTTTCCTTAAAGGCCGGCAACACTTCTGCATTGCCTATAGCACTGTGGATGTCTATGGGCGGCGTTAATTATTTTCCATTAGGTGACACGCCTACTCGTTTGCCTTCCTATACCATAAAAAAGATAGTATATCACCATATATATTATGACTAGCTTTTGCCAGCGGCTTCGCTCGCGTGGAATTTGGTCTGCCATATTAAGTTTCGTAACAGATCATTTTAAATAAATATATTTATTTTTACTTTATTTATGGTTCACAATTTTGGTCATAGTGGCTTCCACATAAGAGGTAGATATATGCTGTCGCGGACTTTTATTTAGAACTATTCAAGACAAACAATCCTACGGTACATCATGTTTGTGTAACTCCAATGGTTTAGGCAGCGTACGCCAAGATAGCTCTCAGAGGCCACATTTTTTTCCGACTTAATTGACATGTATCGTTATATTACGACCAAAACTACATAAAATCATTACAAATTGTAGCCCATATGTTATTCCGATGTATAACCTATATTACTGTAAAGTTTCATCCGAATCGGTCCAGTAGTTTCTTCGTGAAAGAGTAACACACATACATCCATACTCACAAACTTTCGCATTTATAATATGAGTAGGAAGTAGGATAGAATAATGTCTTATATGTTAATTAAACATATAGTTGTATGTAAATGGATGTATGGAATTGTTTATTTTCTCTTCTCTCGACACAGCCACATACCTGCGTAAGTATACTGAACAACGCGTCCAGTATGTCCTGCAGGAACTTGACAAGCTCTTCGCTGGGCACCAGCAGTAGCCGCTCCATCGCAGTGCGCAGGGTGCCGGCTGCGTAGTGCGTGTTCCACTTTAGAACACCCAAGATCTCCTCTGTTTGAACAACAAGAGAGGTATCCTAAATTCAATATAACAAATACACATTTCTTTTACAGGACAGAAAGGCAGACGAGCAAGCGTGTCACCTGATGGACGATACATGTAGACTTGTTTTTTGAAGGTTCCAATGTCGTATCGGTTCGGAAAGACCGCCGGGGATAGCTGCTTCCACAGGGTGGTGGTGAGTGGAAAGATTTTTCTTGAACGCTCCCTACAAAGTACATCGCTCGTATGCACCTCGGAACAGTCAACGGACTGTAAATGTGCAATTCAGTTAAGTTACTGTCGAAATATTCTTCATAGGGTTAACACTCGCCTTTTACTAGCTCACAACACCACCCACCACCACCACTAGCTCCCCGGTTGACATATTTTTCAAATTGTAACCCTTACAATAACTTGGTCCTTCGAGCAGGATTTGAACCAGCGATTCGACGCTGATCCTGCTCGAAGGACCAATGGATTGGACCTTTATTGTTAGTTTGATAGACATGCATCACCTGATGAGGTGTATACCAACACTTGCATTTTACTCACGCAGTAACCCCCCACCCCCAACTAGCTCCCCATATTAATAAATTATTGACATATTATTAACATTGCGTCCCTTTGTTATTATGTCATTAATCCTTCCCAAATATATGAGGGTATTGAATGGAGTGATAACGGGATGTAGGAGGATGTAACCCATGTTTTGAGAGCTCAACAGTTTATCTCATCTACACGTTACCAGAACTCTCCCAACCTACTACCTACTATATAACCTACTACCTAACGAGAATCTATGGATCGACTGATAGTGTTAAACTATCCTAAATGGAACATGAAGCAAGCTAGGCTTGGTGCGACAAATATAGATGTGCATTCAGCAATCAGTCTGTCCCGTGTAGCGACTAACACATCACCATCATCATCATCATCCCAGATTGTAATAGGCTTACAATTAGCAATGCGAGCAAAATCGCAATAAGCCGTTTGCAGCTATAATAAGGCTTGGACGATTCTATGACAGCAAGCCATGGTACGGTACCTCGCTGCGTCAGCTTGGTGGAGCACAGCTTGGTGGCGACGGTGAGCGAGTCGCGCGGCACGAGCGCCAGCGGGCCCCGCGTGAGGCCGCGCTCGGCGCCCGCGGGCAGCTCGTCGCGCCGCGACGGCAGCCCCAGGCACGCGCTGCACGCCTCAACCTCCACATCACCGCTGTTCGACCGCTTGTCGATCTGAAACAATTACGCTATTACTCGAAACAAATCTGAATCAAATAAACCTCGACCATCACAAGTAATGAAAACTTCAATTTTATCCAATTTAATAGAATACCTGGTAATTACTCGAAGAGGTATAAATTTGCCTGATGAGAAATTTTACTCACGGCCACCTACCTATAGAACTATTAAAGTTAAACCATTTTTCCAAAAACCAAGCCTAATTAAACATTATTAACCGATTGAAAAGAATTTTGGTAAAAGCTTGTCATCTACTGACGAAGCTATTGACTAAAAACTCGGCGTGTACAATGAGAGCAGAGATAACGAGGTCTTAATCCAAAACGGATATTCCTTAAAACTCGGCGTGTACGATGAGAGCAGAGATAACGAGGTCTTAATCCAAAACGGATATTCCTTAAAACTCGGCGTGTACGATGAGAGCAGAGATAACGAGGTCTTAATCCAAAACGGATATTCCTTAAAACTCGGCGTGTACGATGAGAGCAGAGATAACGAGGTCTTAATCCAAAACGGATATTCCTTAAAACTCGGCGTGTACGATGAGAGCAGAGATAACGAGGTCTTAATCCAAAACGGATATTCCTTAAAACTCGGCGTGTACGATGAGAGCAGAGATAACGAGGACTTAATCCAAAACGGATATTCCTTAAAACTCGGCGTGTACGATGAGAGCAGAGATAACGAGGTCTTAATCCAAAACGGATATTCCTTAAAACTCGGCGTGTACGATGAGAGCAGAGATAACGAGGTCTTAATCCAAAACGGATATTCCTTAAAACTCGGCGTGTACGATGAGAGCAGAGATAACGAGGACTTAATCCAAAACGGATATTCCTTAAAACTCGGCGTGTACGATGAGAGCAGAGATAACGAGGTCTTAATCCAAAACGGATATTCCTTTACTTCCATATTTAATGGGAGGGGAAAACCCCTCCGATTAAATCACTCTTCTTATCTCATTTCATCTCTACCCGAATTAATAATTGGATTTGCAGCGCCAACAAAGATCAAATGATGATGAGGGATTTTAAAAGGCAAAAGAAGTAGTAACGCGTTAGGTGAGCGGTACCTTGTAAACGCATAGGTTGTGCTGCATGTCGGGCGTGGTGGTGCCTTCGCGCTGCATGAGCCGCAGGTACGAGAGCGCGAAGTGCCGCTCGGCGCGGTCCTTGGCCTCGTTGGAGCTGCGGTGTCTACACAGGAACACTATGTGCGCCTCCTTGAAGTCCTCAATGTTCAGGCACACCTGTCAGATAGATTAAATTGTAAGGTGGTATATGTGAATACGGCGGCCGTGTAGCTCAGCGCACCCCCCCCCCTAAACAACACAATTCTTTCTTGCTCACAACAACCCCACTACCTACTTTTTCTCGTTACAACCCACTACAAAGTCTTGTTCATAACAACCCTACCTACATTTCCCTATTGCATAGCAAATAAAATATTCTTGCCAAATACTGACATTCTTCATTTTCGTACACATGTACATACATCACTCTCTTGCGCGTTATTGTTACTATCTATCTGTCTATCCCTCTCTCTCTCTCTCTTTCTCATAGTAACTCTACTTCCTTTCGCTTGAATCAACAATACATAAAACATTCTAGAAATCAAGCAATCAATGAATGCATTTTTCCAAAAAAAAAAGCGTTACCTTAAAAACTTCTTGCCACCTTGGTCTATCCTCGTGATAGTAGACTAGAGAAGTGTATTCATCCACCAGCGGCAAGTCAGCTCCTATAGATATTACACCCTGTAACAAGTGAAACATATATCTATAACGACACATCATGCGGAGTAAAACAAGTAAGTCTTTGTAAAAGTAGAACGCATTCTCACCGAAGGCCATCAGATCCACTCGTTGCAAGGATGCAAGCCAAAAAAGAAAAAATTATTTAACGAAATAATCTATATTAATAATGTTTTCCTTGGTCTTCCCCTACCGACCCTTACAGCCACATCCGCAACGTAAATTTCTTTTGCCCATCTTTGATCATGTCATCTTTGATCCATCCTCTCTAAACATCCCTTTCGTAACATTTTTCACCACACCTCTTACTCCACAAAGTATGTGGTTAACACAATACCCGTATGAGTTTTCCCCAGCGGTCGACAACCCTGGCCGCCAGTTCTATGTTCCTCTCGGAAGACTTGCCGCCGCCGCGCGAGAAAGACCCACTGCACAGCGTCACGTAAAGGTCGTTCCGCGCGTCGCCCGGCAGGATCACTTCGGGGAAACCCATCTTGCGGGCCACCACACACTGACCCACCACCAGGTGAGGGCTCTCCGATCTGATCTGAGAGCGAAACGAAACTGTTACATCCCACCCGCTCTCATCATGATTGTTTCATCCCCACCGTCTGGATGAGTGGCGATCCAGTACGTTGCATTTTGCCGAAACCTTTTTCCACACACCACCCCTCTATGGAACCAACTGCCTTCGGCGATAAGACCGGCAAGGCAACTGTGACGCATCTGGTGTTGCGGATGTCTATGGGCGCCGTTAATTGCTTTTCCCTATCCCATAAAAAAATAAGCAAGCCTGCCACTTGATAGTAAAGTGATTCACGCATGATTCATGCCTATAGACATCCGCAATGCTACAGGCATGGCAAGAGCGTTGCCGGCCTTCAACAAATCTGTAGGCTTGTGTTTTGAAGGTTCCAATGTAGTAGCGGTACGGGAACACCGCTGAGGGTAGCTGGTTCCACAGGGTAGTGATGGGTGGAAAGAAGTTTCAAGAAAAACTCACCGTACTGTATCGCCACTCATACAGATAGTGGGGGTGAAACTCTTCCTAACTCTTCCTAACTATTATCATTGTTTTGATAATAGACATAAATATTAGAAGAAAAGTTTTTAAACTCACTTGTTTCAAGTCTCCCTCGACGAGCTGGAGGGAAACCCATAAGCCAAGTGGGTTCTTTGTGTCCTTCAGTTCTCTGTTCGATATCACTTTCTTCAATAGCGTGTCCATATTTTCTTTCTCGCAACTGTAACATTTTAAAACCGATTTACAAAGTGCTATGTTTATGGTATAACGCGTGCTGACTTTCTTGGACACATCATGCGAAGAGATGATGGGAAAGTGGAAAAGCTGCTCTTTGTTGGCAATACCGAAGGGAAGAGAGCGCGCGGAGGGTTGCCAACAAAATGGTCCGACCAGGTGAAGGAAACCACATCCAAATACAAATTTCAACAGCCTACTTTGGAACGAAATCTTCGTGCCAATTAACATACCTTATTGTTTAGTTCGATTCCTTATAAACCCAACGGTTACATATTTAATTTTTTTTTATTTTATATATATTTTATATATATCAACATATCAAAGATATAAAATCAAAAATATTCGACAAAAAAATAACGTATTTATTGGTAAAACTAGCATTTCGAGGACCCACTGCGGCGGCTTTTGCCAAATTTCAACGAAACGACGAATTTGAGTTTGTATGGCGGCCATCTTATTTTCCGCCATTTTGGATTTATCCGACCAATTGGCTCAGTGGCGGGGCCCTCCGCCCGCGGAGTCAATGGTCGCGGGTTCGATTCCCGCATCGGGATTAAATATTTATATGGATTTTTAAATGTTTATTCCGAGTTTGGTAACCCCCCAAATCCACATTTTCCTTTCCTGCCCCTTCCTTTCTTCTCTATCCTTCCTTTCCTTTCCGCCAATCCACGGTCTGCCGTGCCAATGGATGCATGGCTAGGGGCGAGCCTAGTCGTAAGCGTGCCGATCGTCCCGGGGTCGGGCTCCCCCGGGGACTATGGTGCCTTACCCTCAGCATGCAGGGCTCTGCTGGGGCTGACCTCCATCCTCTCTTGCGGCTCGTGGGATTCACTAAAGACGAATTTAATATACCTAATTTGTCGAAAAATGACGGCGACGTGGTTCGCCACCCGTCACGTCCTGATTCTCACGAGGGCGAAAAGCGACCAATGACGAGCCGTTTCGCTGCGATGAATGGCAGCGGATGGAGCTCTGTGGTCTCTGCCAACCCCCGCGGTATAATAATAATTTATCCTCTCCCCACCCACATTAGGCAACCCCGGTAGGCATTACGGTTCGGGCGGGTCATCTAGCAACTTTTTACCAGCTCCAGATCTTCAATGAATATATAATATATATAGTGTTAATGCAGCTTTATGTAATGTTAATAGAGATTATTTTCGCTTAGCAGTTGGATCTAGAACGTTAGATGAACCAAAGGGCCGAGCACCCACACACAAAGTAACGTACACACTCACGCATAAAAGGGCACCTGCAGCTCCTTGTCGGAGGAGTCCGTCGCGAGCCACCGGGTGATGTCCACAGCGGCAACACCGAACGGCCGCCTCATGGAGTGACCGCTCGACGGATTGGAAACCGTCACCGCCACAGAGCTCCGTCTGCACAAAGCAACTACACTCACACACAACTACATTAGTGGTCGAGCCACGCTGCAGACGAATACCTTGTCAAAAATGGCTAATTATTTATCTGTAGCGTGAATGGGCCGGCTCGCCCCCGGGGAACTACCACACTCCCGCAGAAAACTGGCGTCTGAGTGATAGCTTACCTACCGCGCTTCGTACGGTGAGCGGCCTGAGTGAGAGAGGCCTAACACCCTCCCCCTCCTACTCCCACTCCCATAGTGTCACTTTCCTTAAAGGTCGGTAACGCTTCCACACTGCATATGGCGCTGCGGTCGTCAATGGGCGGCGTTGATTGCTTTCCATCGGGTGACACGCCTGCTCGTTTGCCTTCCTATCCCATAAAAAAAAACGATTCACTACCACTATAAGTCACTGTGTTCTACAACGTCGGGGGCACCACGACGTTCAGCGAATAACCCAAGGGCGGGGAAGATAGTACACGCCTTAGAGTCTTATTACATAGGTACGCGCAAACAAGATCATATGCATTTAATTATATGAAGCGGCAGGGCCGCACGGCCGGGCGTGCTTTCGAGTTTGTACTTGTTTACAAAATATGTCTGATGCTGAAGTCAACGGGAAACCACTGCACTAAACTCTCTAGAAAATCACCATGAAAGTCACGAAGAAAACAGCAAGTTCGTCATGAAATGGAAGAGCCTAATGAACCGCCGGGTGAAGTCGGACGATCTTCAGATATGAAAGATCGACCAGAGAGAGAGAGAGAGAGAGAGAGTGTACCGACCCGCGACCGCTTCTGTCACTGTTTTACTGCCGGACGCATATAATTAGGCCCTTATAGATTCGAAATGAAGTAGCCTTTGGGGCATATATAAACCAGCCTGGTCTGGAGCGATCTAACACATTGCTGGCATCTACTGAAGATACATTCGAAGGGACTTGATTGTAAAAATATAATTCTTGAAAGCTTTATATGAATTCGAATCACTGCTCAGAAAATGTGCTTTTCGGTAGATCAGCTTTGTCAAAGTCAAAATTAGTGTTCAAATCCGGCTGTTTGATGGTTATATACAGACAGAAAATTTAGATGCCATAAAAAAATTTTATTGCGCTCACACTTAGTAGTAACCATAGACAAGTGTTAAACACAAAGAAAACATTATAAACATAATATAAGAAAACAAAAAAAAATAAAAAAAATCGCAGGCAGTCATGAGAATTGCCGACAGAAGTGAAAAAACTGTATTTTGAAATGTCAAACTAATTGTAACATTAAATGCTACTGACGTGAGCATGTTGCTGACGCGACTCACAAAATTTTATACACAATGTGCTGGCGTGATGCGTGTACGTAGGCAGCTGCGCGCGTACATAACTGTATTTAAAGTATGTCTATAGCTATACTCATAGCTAAAGATATACCTTAAGCATTAGCATGTTGCTGACGCGAACCTATACATTTTTTCCCTACCCACAAATTTATAACGTTTTTATTTCAAAAATACAACTTGTTTTGTATTGTGAAGGCGTTAAAATGGTTTGCAGGTTATGTATTTTAAAAATTTAAAGAAATACCTGTTGTCAACATTCTGTGGTTCCATAGATCCTATCCGGACCACGTGGCACACAAGAAAAACTTTCTCCTTCTTAATGTCGCTCCCTAAATCCTAAAACAAAACGTTAATATGTAAGAACAAATCATTTATCTCGTTTTAATAAAATTTACACCTGTATTATTAAATCAGGATGATTAAACTTCGTGATTTAATATCACAAGCTTAGATTTACTTAACGCACAGAGCGGTAGATTGGATTTTAATGTAACAGAAACATAATGAAGACAGACAAGTCGTCTGTAGTATCATCAAAAGCATGCGGCAGTCCACTGCTGGACATAGGCCTCCCCCATGAAGCGCCACCTAGCCCGATCTACGGTTTCACGCATCCAGTTTCTGCCAGCCGCCCTGCGCAGATCGTCGCACCATCTGGCCGGGGGGCGTCCCGCGCTACGTTCACCGAGACGCGGTCTCCACTCCAGCACTCGTCTGCTCCAACGATTGTCGGATCTCCGACAAACGTGACCGGCCCATTGCCACTCTAGTTTGCTAATTCGAAGGGCCTATATAGATGACTTTAGTTTTCTGGCGGCTTTGTTCATTCTGAATCATTCTACCAGATAAACTCTGAGCATAGCTCTCTCCATAGCTCTCTAAGCAACTTTGAAGCAGAATCAGAGCTCAAAGTCGCCCAAAGAAGCAGATCTATTCCGATATTTTGGGATTGGTTTAAAAAAATGCCCGACCATGCGTTACTACGCAACGAAAAGGTGGGACATGTTTAATACCACCGTGCTTAAAGGAAGGCAATTCTTCTGCAATACCTATGGCACTGCGTTTGCCTATGGGCGACGTCGATTGCTTTTCATCAGATGACACGGCTCCCTTACCCGTGATAAAAATGATGATATAACAGTTTCGTTTCACCCTCAGATAATATCAGAACCCTCACCTGATGGTGGGTCAGAGTGTGCTGCAGGTGTTTTGTTGCCCGCTCGTTTGCTTTCCTATCTCATAAAAAATGTAGTTCAGACCAAATCTCGCTGTACGTACACTACGATATGTAAGTGTGAACTCTCGTAAGAAGAAAGACATTTTCTTGTTTACCAATAGGCTCAGTGGCGGAGCCCTCCACCCGCGAAGTCAATGGCTGCGGATTCGATGCCCGCATCGGAATAAATATATGTATGTATGTATTACAAATATTTATTGCGAGTCTGGTGACCCCGCCAATCCGCATTGGACAAGCGTGGTGGGTTGACGTTCGTTCCTCGGGTAACGGAGAGGCCAGTGCTCAGCAGTGGGACGTACATGGATTTTTAGAAAAAGAAAACCCGAGCGAGATCGTGAAAGGAGAGAGTGAATCGTAGATGAGGTATACGTCACAAAAGCTGACCGTGAACATGACGTGCGTGGCGGTGAGGTGGTGGGGAGGCCAGCGCAGCAGCAGGTGATCAGTGAGGCGGCCGCCGGCGGCGTCGTGCAGCGCCACCACCAGCTCGGCCGCCTCGCTCACGCGGCACACGAAGTTGTGCACGCGCACCGACACCGTGTACGTCGCCGCGCGCGCCGTCGCGCCCGTCCCGCTCGGCGCAGTCGACGGCGTTGTCTCCTACGCACGCAACCAAACTATGTACACCGGGATTACTTCTTCACCAACCTGCTGCAGTAAACTGCTGGACAAAAGTCTCCGCCAATACGCGCCAACATATACCCTAGCCAAATAATGAAGACCGTCAATTACAAAGCGTTGCCTAGCAATCAAGGACGTGCGTATATTGACAACGTTTTTCAATACACCAGCGTTAGTCCTTCGCGCGCCGCGCACACCGTCGACGGCGTTCTCTGCTGTCTGCTCTACACACGCAACCAAACTGTGTACTGTAGTGATACATTAATAAATGTATCACTAATGCAATAAAACTTTCTGTATTGTCTCTTTAAAATCGTTATTTAAAATTTGAAATAAATAAATAAATAAATTGTTTTCTAGTATATAGTATATTAATAGTAGTGTTTCAAAAAATTTGAAAGAAATAAATAAATTTAGGATAAAATTTTAGCTCAACGCACGACTTTTATATAGACATGTCACGAGTCACGATTGTTTATCTTAAGATCTATTTATCGTCAATCTTAACTTGGAAATGTACCTAATACTGTCTCTAGAGACTTGTGATCTATAGAGTTACTGAAGGAGTCCCTTTATGCATATATATATTCTTTTTTTCTCAAAAATTCATATAAATAAGGCGTGTACTGACCATATTCTTATCGAGTCTCGCATTCGCTTCGTCGTGTAATGTGTTCAATTTGTACGTTGAGGTCGACAGCGGGTCCACCAGCTGCCCGCTTGTGGTCCGCACGGCCAACTCCATGTCCAGGGTCCTGGAATCAAGATAGTGATGTGTAAGGCATCAGACCTTCGGTGCCGTTTTAAATTATCCATATTTAATGCTTGTAATTTTTTAACATGTAACTCTTTCTCTCCGACGGGCGTATATAAGAGTGTATATATATATATATATATATATATATATATATATATATATATATATATATATATATATATATATATATATATATATATATATATATATATATATATTGATAATCTTATATTATTATCAGTTATATTGTTTAAATATGGTTATATGGTGTATTATACAATATGGTTTGATTAAGCCGTATGAGTGAAGTGATATGAAATAAATGCGTGTATCGTGATTTTTTAAGTTGACTGAAAAAGTCCATACAATTCTTTTGGTAGAATAGCCACCACTTTATCAAGACGTAACTTTATAAATTGACTATTTATATTAACTAAACCGAGCCTTACCAATTACGATCGCCCTGCGTTATAAACCTCGTCGTCCACTACGAATAAAGTCGAGTAGAGCTATATTTTTATTCGAAGACGCACAATATACACACCTGTTCCCCTTGTCTATGGTGAAGATGGCTGTCCTAGCGACCCTCCTCAGCTGGTCCTGGGGCAGCGCCGCGGAGGCGGCCTGCGCACGTAGCTCCAGCAGTGCACGCATGCTCACCTCCATGAACTTGAACCTCTCATCGTTCGTCTGCAGAGAGGACCACGTTACTCTACGAGTTAAACTACTGCAAACTAAGGGATTTGACAATCGAGATAGATACAACGGAATTCCCGCGTGCCACAGAGAATGCATTTAGCCAACAAGCGTCGTACGAGAAGCGATTTGGTTCCAAACGAAGATAGTAGTCTGCCCTCAACGTTAACAACGCTATTATTTATTTATAGTGGTAGAGCCACGCTGCAGACGAATACTTTGTCGCACGAATTGGCCGGCTCGCTCGGAGAAGTACCACACTCCCGCAGAAAACAGGCATCTGAGCGGTAGCTCAGTTACCGTGCTTCGTAAGGTGAGCGGCTGAGCTCCGGAGGCCCAACACCCTCCCTCTCCACCCCACTCCCACCCTCTCCCCTGAAGTCGTCACTACATTCAAATGAAGAGTAGGCATCAAATTTCACATGACCGGACGCGGGAGCGTTTCAAGTGAAAGATGCCGGGCTCCAGGGTCGCCAATCAAAATTCCTAACGCAGCCATTACCTGTAGACCTCGGAGCCTTGATTAAGACCCTTTTCAGCATGGACCTTCCATAGTTTGTTGACGGTGATGTTAAAACACACTCACCAAGTACAGACCCTTCCAGTGTTTGAGCCACTCTCGCAGAGTGATCGCTATGTCGTGCACCACGCCAACACCGCCAGCCGATGCCACCACTGTGTCTCCACATCTAAAACAATATATGTGATAAATGGGATCAGGCGTTTTTTTTTTAACAGCCTATATATGTCCCACTGCTGAGCACGGGCCTCTCCATTTCTGGAGGAACGGACTTTAAACCCACCACGCTTGTCCAATGCGGATTGGCGGGATAATTATAATGTGTTTTGTACTGGAAGAAGTGGATTTACGGGGAACCTAAACTAAATCTTACCAAAAAAAACGGCCGTGTAACGGACGTAACAACACGTCCGTTACACGGCCGTACGTACGTACAAAGCTGTCGTTTATTTTGTGCCATTTTGAAAAGTATTGCATACCTAAGTACTGACATACCAGGAGAATATAAGCCTACCAGGAGAAATCATTGACGTTAATTTGAATTAAATAAATAGTGGGTGAAACGAAATTCACTGGGTCGTCTAGTATAACATAAAAAAATGGAATATGTTATGTAGATTAAAAAAATATTATTCAACATTTTGTAAGTTTGACATTAAACAATTATTTATGGCGTAAAAAGACCTACCTTTATCTTTTTCATCAAAGGTTGCTTGGCGGAAGAGAAAAGAAGAGAACTGGAGAATGCCTTCCGGCATAAAGTCCATCTCTATACCACAAATTGTGTATTACGAAAAAATAAATAAAAACATCTGGTCCATTATAGTATTGTTGCGTAACACATGAAAAATCATTTTTTTACGAAACGATTAAAACCTCATTTTGAAATCACGAAACGCCATTACAACTTTTAAAAATAAGTTGACTAGACGTCCGTCAATGCGTGACAAGAACAGCTAACAGATAATACCTGCGCGCGGAAAAGAGACTCGAAAAAAAATTGCACATTTTCGAATTTTGGAAATGCTAGAACTTTCGATCGTTTTACTTATAAAAGTGAGACGGTGCGTCGAAGAGGAGTTTCAACTTTACTACGAGAAGTTAAAAAGTTTAATACGGAAGTAAATAGTAGAAGAGAAGTGGAACTAAAGTGACGAGATGTGAACCTTAAAGTGGTACTAGTGGCCGACTTCATTTTTCAGATCCCCGAACCCCAGCTCGTAACAATATAAACCGCTACAAGTTCTCATACTAGGGAAACTTCTTCTGCGCATGTAGTAAATCTACCAGACTTGCCAACCTATTTATGTTACATACAAAAATCTGTTAAATTAAAAAAAAATTATCTGTCTCACTTTGTATGACATCCTTAAATCATTATGCGTGTACGTATATAGAACAAATGATGTCATATACATTATTAATCAAGAAACGTACATACAAAAATCGTATTGTACTGCAAATATATATGTCCATGAATTATTTAATTGTCGTGGCTGCATTGTTCTTTTTCTTATACATTTTTTTCTCTTTATTCTTCGACGCTATCAGACCTTAATCTTTATACGCACTCTAGGGAAATTACTGAAACGCATTCTCGGATATAAGGTTGTAAACAAATATTTGCATATTAGTCCACAGGGAGCTAGAAAGCATCTGACTATGTGAGTTACAAATTAGTTGTATTGGAGTGTTTTTTACGAAAACACTTGCATGTTACAGTGTTAGCTAGACCTATGATAACACATAGAGAGAAAGTAACAAAGTATCGGCTTGAAGTAGTATAGGAAGACAAATGAGCAAGCGTGTCACCTGATGAAAAGCAATCAACACCGCCCATAGACATTCACAGCGTCAAAGGCAGTGCCGAATTGTTGCCGACCTTTAAGGAAAGTGTCATTATGGGAGTGGAAGTGCGAGGGAGAGAGCCGATCACCGTACGAAGCGCGGTAACTAAGGTACCATTCAAACACCGGTTTTCAGCGGGAGTGTTGTACTTCCCCGGGCGAGCCGGCCCATTCACGCTACAGACAAATATTATGCCATTCTTGACAAAGTATTCGTCTGCAGCGTGGCTCTATACAGGAGTGGTGCGTGAAAAAAATTTTCGAGAAAAACGCACCGCACTATAGCGTCATTCATTCTAAGGGATGAAACCTTCTGTTTGTAGCAAGTTATTTAGTAGTGGAGTTCAACGACAGAAATTATTCTAAACAATTCCTCGTAGCACTCCCCGTGGTAGAATCGGTGAAAGAGGCGGACCCGGTGATCGATAGGTCCACCTTACTTCATCCATACTTCAGCTATTTTCAGAATTTTAAGGCCTATGTATACGATTAAAAAATTCACCGTATGCGGTAAGCCTAAACTAGATTTTAACTTCAACAATACGCCAGAATCAAATCGTCGCACCAAATAATATTTCAATTAATCGGTCGCCGGGTAAGAGTGCCGCCATTATCAATGGGGGTCAACGACCCGGTCAATTGGTGCCTTTTATTATTTGTGTTACATTACGCGGGTGACGAGCCGACGGGTGCGTTCGGACAGGGTTGTCAACCGCACGAATATATTTAATTTTTTTTTCAATTATGAAAAAAAATTATTCTCTTCTAAATAATTTTGTGATAGTTGAAACAGATTAACAGTCGAGTTAAAGCATCTTGCTTTGTTGTGCAAAGTGTAATGCCAAATTTAAATCTAAATTATAGGCAAGAACGAAATATATATATCCTACTTCTTACTAATATTATAAAAATATTATAAATGCGATAGTTTGTGAGTATGGATGTATGTTTGTTAGTCTTTCACGAAAAAACTACTGGACGAATTTGGATGAAACTTTACAGTAATATAGGTTATACATCGGAATAACATGTGGGCTACAATTTATAATGATTTAATGTAATTTTAGTCGTAATATAACGATACATATCAATTAAATCGAAAAAAAATCTGGCCTCTGAGAGCACAAAGATGATGTACCGTAGGATTGTTTGTCTTGAATAGTTCTAAATAAAAGTCCGCAACAGCATATATCTACCTTTTATGTGGAAGCCACTATGATCAAAATTGTGAACCATAAATTAAGTAAAAAAATATATTTATCACGAAACATTTTTAAAGCAGTCAGTGCAGGCAAACCAGAATGCGGGACACCTGATGGTAATTGATCACACGCCCATAGTCATTCGCAACGTCGAAGGCCTCTGAAATGCATTGCCAGTCTTATGCAAAAACACGCCGGTCCGGTATCCCGTAAGGGTAAACAGAGACCGCGGATCTCCATCTGCTACGATCTCGGCATACTTTTCTTGCTTCCTCCAAACTTATCACTCTCCTCATACAAGGGAACTCTTGACCTGGCCTTACTTAAAAGCTTCTGCAATTTGGTCATGGTATGTTTTCTTTAGTCTTCCCCTACCAACTCTTCCATCCACATTCGCAACGTAAATTTATTTTACCAGTCGTCTTTAATCCATCCTTTCTATGTGCCCAAACAATCTAAGCATCCTCTTCTCAATTTTTTGTCACGACACCTTTAATTTCATCATTCATAATTCCTATATCTTTATCCTTATTCTATCATTCAAAATTACACCTATACATACTTCTTAATGCTCTAATTTCCACCGCATTTAATCTGCGTAATAGCAGATTAAATGCGCTAAATTTTATTTGCACCATAAAATTTAGCGCATTTAATTTACTATTCTAATTAAGAAGGTGGCAGCCCTAACACGAAGTCATTTGTTCGGTTCTTAACGATTAAATAAACGATCACTCGGGAAACAAGCTCGCAACAAATTGCTGTGAGATGTGGAATGTGTTAAGTAATTCAAACTTCGTTGTTAACAATTAAGTTCAACGGTTAAAAGAACGCTTGCGACTAAGCTCGCCCCTAGCCAAGCATCCATTGGCACGGCAGACCGTGGATTGGCGGAGAGGAAGGGAAAAGGATAGAGAAGAATAGAAAGGGCAGAGAAGAGGAAATATGGATTTAGACAGGATGATAGGGATATGATACTACCGCAACGGAAGACAAGGAGTGATACGGTAGTAGCTCGGCGGGCCGGGCTCGCGTATCCTTGTATCAAAACCATATCTACCGGACAGGCGGCTAGGCCAAGATACTCCCTGACTTCAACAAACCTCAAAGTATGGGAAATTGACTCAGTGGCGGGGTCAACACGCTCACGGATTCAATCCCTGTATCGGGATGAATGTATGTATTGTTTACAGATATTTATTCCGAATCTGGTAACCCCGCCAATCCGCATTGGATAAGTGTGGTGGGTTGAACGACCGTTCCACCAGAAATGGGGAGGCTCAGCATTGGGACCATATATAGGCTGTGAAAAATTAAAAGTTACCTGTCAACTGTGCAGTCACGTATCGCTACGTAACTCTTGGGGAAGGCACCGCATCCGTCGCGACGGAGACTTCGCCCCCAGTACCACTCTCTGGTCTCCCGTTCCAGATGCACCAACTCTCCCACCTCCAGCTGCAAGTGGGCAGACGTACTGCTTGTGAAGTTGTAAACAGCTGCAAGAAAGACAAGAAGTTGATTAAATTATATTCCCTCTGCCTAAATGACCATTCCCTAATTCATAATTTAAATAGACCACTCCCTCATAAATAGACCCCTCCCGATTCATAATTTTACGGTATCTAGCCATCTTTTAACTAGCAAACGAATCAAAGAAAAATCACATAAAAATTTGAAATACTCCCATAATTCACCTATTATATTTCAAAACTTATATACATTATTGATTTAACACCCATAACATAGAGAATTATAATAAAGTAACGATTTGGTCCTCCGTGCCGGATCGGCCACTAGAAATCTTCTGGAAATACGCCTCTTTTCAATTCACAAAACACAAACCCCCATCGGCAACTGCTTTACACCAGTTATTGCTTGTCAAACTTTTTACTATCTATAGCTAGATCCTTCGACTTATTTTAAAATGTTCACTTTCTAAGAATTCAATAATCAATAATACTATTTCTATGGATATAAAATATTTATTGTTTTATGTTTTCACATCCACTATAAATATATAATAACATAAAGGTATAAACATCCTCATTGGAATAAAAATTTATAAAGAATTTGAATCAATTGAAATTCCCTTTCAGAATTCTTCCTATTTCAAATATTTATCTAAGAAAACGGTGTATAAGAGATTTCCAGAGTGGTAGAGCCACGCTGCAGACGAAAACTTGTCAAAAATGGTATATTATTTGTCTGCAGCATTAATCAACCATCATCAACAGACCGAAGCATGGGATTTGGTCCGTTGATTATGGTGATGTTAATATTTATAGCACAATCGATAGGGGGGCAAACGAGCAAGCGTGTCGCCACATGGAAAAAATTCAGCGGAAGTGTAGCCGGCCTTTAAGATTATATATAGGCTTTTTTAACGTTTCTATATCGTATTGGTACGGAAATACCGTTGAATGTAGCTGGTCCCACAGGGTGGTGGTGCTACGAAAGAAGTTTCGAGAATAGCGCACCGTATTTCCCGCAACTATGTTAGTACGCATAATTTATAAAAATGTTCGTTTTCTTATAGGAACTCCTCATAGGAATTCCAAAGTTTTCTAATTTAAAATGCCATCTATAATAATTCACTCGATATATAAAATCAATGAGCTTCCTGTGACAGCTCCGTTATACTTTTTTAAATCTACAACAAGATACAGAAAATAGACCCTAGCATTGACGTCTATAGAAAGAAATTGGAGCTTTCCTTTGTAGCAATAACCATTCAGATCCTCGATAACTTAGTAAAAAATCGACATTATAAAAATAACACTTATAATTTATTCGATTCTCGATATCTATACTCTAAACCGTAGAAGTCAACTATAACGTTTAATTGTATGTTACGCATTGGGATAAATTAATTCAAGGCCAACTCGTCATAGACAAGCGTGGTGGGTTAAAATCCGTTTCTCCAAGAAATGTGGAGGCCTGTACTCAGCTTTGCTGTGACTCCTTTCACATACAAGTTAATTAATATTGCGTTATAATAAAATTGGTAAAATAAATAAGGTTTGAAATAGGAAGACTTCTGGAAGGGAATTTCAATTGATTCAAATTCTTTGTACAATTTTATTCCAATGAGGGTATTTATACCTTCATGTTATTATATATTTATTGTTTTACGTTTTCACATCCACTTTTTGCGTTGAATCTTTTCCATACGGTGACACGCTTGCTCGTTTGCCCCCATATCCCGTGCTATAAATATCAACATTACCATCATCAACAGACCAAATCCCATGCTTCGGTCTGTTGATGATGGTTGATTAATACTGCAGACAAATAATATGCCATTCTTGACAAGTGTTCGTCTGCAGCGTGTCTCTACCACTATGGAAATATCTGGTGTCACACCAGAGATTTACAAGTAGCATGCATGGGCCGACTCACCCGGGGTAGTACCACACTCCCGCAGAAAACCGGCGTCTGAGTGGTAGCTTAGCTACCGAGCTTCGTCCGGTGAGCGGTTGAGTTCCGTAGGTCAAACCCCCCTCTCGCTCCCATAATAACCTATCCTTAAACGCTTCTGCACTGTATATGGCACTGCAGATGTCATGGGCGGCGTTGATTGCTTTCCATCAAGTGACACGCTTGCCCGTTTGCCCTCCTATCCCACAAAAAAAAACGTGCGTTCTTCGGAATTTATTTTGGAGTATGACAAGTGTAACTTCCGTTCACACCGCCTAGCTTGGACACGACGAACACTCATAACGGAAAATCGTAAATACTTCGTCTCTAATAAGGTATGTATTACATCCGTTAGCACTCAGTAGAGAGACAATGTGTGAATTAAGAACGATCACGGTAGCATTCCGCGTATTGGACTTCAAATCTTGCGCCGCATGTGGACTTGAATAGGCCATACTCTCCGAAGGAAACCCGATCACATACCCTGGATTGGACTCCTTAAGGGAAAATGAAGCGAGGCCGACCCAAACACATCTGGAAGCGCTGTGTAGCGGCCGAGATGAAATCTGACGTGGCCTGAAGTGAAGCGCGTCGCTCAAGACCGATCCCAATGGAGAAGCACTGTGGAAGCCCTCTGCCCCACCTCGGGGACATAGGACCATAGGAATATAAGAGAACGTTCGCATACGAAAACAGAGCGAAGTGCGCGCGGTTGCGCACGACGGCTGTGCAGAAACTAGACGCTTGGTACTGAAAATCGGGCGACTTTACATAGGAAACTGTTGCAAGTGGCTCATAGATTTCTTTTATGGAATAAAAAGGCAAGGAAGTGAGCGGGTCCACGAGGAAAGACAGTAATCGCCGAGAATCTGCAATACTACGTGCAAAAGCATTGCCGGTCTTAAAGCTTTTTGAAGGTTTGAAAACTTCTATAGCCGCGTTACACGACTCTGGATAGAGAAAAATCTATGGGTACGCGTCAGCAAAATGCTAATGTTTAAAGTATATCTATAGCTATAGACATACTTTAAACACAGATAATGCGCGCGCAGCTGCTTACGTACACGCATCACGCCAACACATTGTATATTCCCGATTGTGTGTGTGTGCGTTGGACGCTTCGTGGATGGATAAAGATTTGTGAGTCGCGTCAGCAACATGCTGTAGTAATAGCAGCATTACAATTAGTTTGAAACTTCAAAATACAGTTTTAAGTTTTCACTTCTGTCGGCAGTCCTCATGACTGCCTCCGATTTGTTTTTACTTCATTTTTTATTTATTTAATAATAATAAATAGTCAAGAGACAGTTTAATTGCTATAAATATATGTATTTCCTACAGATATTTATTCCGAGTCTGGTAACCCCGCCACTCCGCATTGGACAGGCGTGATGGGTTAACAGCCGTTCCTCCACAAATGGGAAGGGCCGTGCCTAGCAGTGGGATATGTATGGGTGTGAGAAAAAATGTACAGTACACATGGAGTGACATTAAATAAATATGCGTATTATTATTTAATGTCACTCCATTGTACATTTAAATTTGACTGCAAAAGTCCATATATAATCTTGGTAGAATGTCCACTACTTTATACTATTGTATGTAAACTTACAAGACAGGCTAAAAAGTCTTGGATTCGGAGCCATTCAAAACAAAACAAATGTGTGTTTGATTATGAGAAAACCCTGCGCGCCAGACGCACGCAAAACAATACGACGGGGAAGTCATAAATTAAATTAAAAAATAACAAGATCGTTGTGACGTCACCTTTCATCCTTACTCGTATAAAAAACTCCAACATCGAGATGACACATAAATACGGATGTATGGACATCTGCACAGGAGCAAATTGCTAAATTAAAATTAATGGAATAAAAAAGTGCATGCCAATGGATGCGTGGCTATGGGCGAGCTTAGTCGCAAGCGTGCCGATCGTCCCGGGTTCGGGCCCCCCCGGGTACTATGGTGCCTTACCTGAGCATGCAGGGCTCTGCTGGGGCTGACCTCCATCCCGCTCCTTGCGGCTTGTGAGATTCATTAAGACGAATTTAATATACCTAATTTGTTGAAAAATTGACGGCGACGTGGTTCGCCACCCGTCACGTCCTGATTCTCACGAGGGCGAAAAGCGACCAATGGAGAGCCGTTTCGCTGCGATGGATGGTAGCGGATGGAGTTCTGTGGTCTCTGCTAACCCCTGCCGGGGATAGGCGTGAATATATAAATCAAAAAAAAAATAAAAAAGTGCAGAGGATATTAGCCGACGGTCCGCAAATCCAATATTTGGTGGAAAAGTTTCCAAACACCGATATCATTTTTGTAACATCGGGCTGTTCGAATCGTCGATGACCAAGATCTCAACCAACAGCTAGATTCCTTGACATTCACCTCTGAGCATCTTTCTAACGATTTTACCACGGTTAGCGCTCCGAAGAATTGTTCGAAATAATTCCGGCCGCTGAATTCCACTAACGCACAACTCGCCACAAGGAAAATGTTCATACCCACCGTCTAGCTGAATAGCGATCCAGTACCGTGCGTTTTTCCCGACACTTCTTTATACACCACTACCCTGTGGAACCAGCTACGTCCAGCGATTTTTTTAACCGATACGACATTGGAACCGTCAAAAACAATATCGATTTAGATATCCGCAACGCAGGGTTGCGGATATCTAAATAAATAGATGTAAAACTAAACTTGAGCACACCACACATCTAAGTGACATCTAATTGTAGAATAAGCTAACAAAATCAAGAAATTACAAGAAATTGTTTTAAGAAAATTCAGTTACAGATACGATTTTTCAGGAATTCTCAAAAATTTAATCACAGCGATAATGTCAATATTCCAATGCTACGTAGAATTGATTGAATTCAAAACTAGATACTATGTAGCTACAATTAAAATAGTTTAAATGCAAAACTGGAGAGGATCGCGCAGTCAAGAGAGCGTATGAAGGTCGCCCAACTGATCGTCGTGGTACCCCAGGTACCGCTGGAGAGACATAGTGGGGACTGAGTTACGAAAATTCAGAATTCAACTTACGAAAGACAGAGCACGGTGGCGTAATTAGTAAAAAGCTTCGGAGGCCGAGATCCAACAAAGTTAGTTTTATTTTAGTTAAATGCAAAGCTAAAACAATCACGAAGCGCTCTCTCAAATTCGTAATCCACTATCAACGATTGTTTTTCGACCTGCAATTCGGCGTTACAATCCGGACTATCGAAACTCCGACGGCCGAACAGAGTGTTGATTTTAACTTCTACGAGGAAACGATGACGGATGAAACAACCGACTCCCGGGGCAATCGTCCAATACGACAAACACAGTCGGCGCCAATCTGACTTAACAATAAATAGGTCCGCCAAAACTGTTTCGGAGGATTCGTTGTGCGACCACGAAATCAGCGTTTTTAATTTGCTAACATATTTTTATTTTGTTTAACCGACAGTTTTTCGAAATCGCCAAATGTCACATATATTTGGCGATTTCGAAAAACTGTGTGCCCGTATCAATGTCGTCACTGTGGTCCGCGAACTGACCACATGCGCACGGCTGGCAATGCTTCTGCAATACCTATGGCACTGGGGATGTCTATCGCCCATAGTTGATTGCTTTCCATCGGGCGACAACGCCTAATCGTTCGCCTTCCTATCCCATTAAAAATAGGATCTAAATAAAGTAACAACCTTTAGTTATACTTCTATCCTATTCCATAAAAAAAATACATACATTGTGACGGTGTCATAGTTATACGATAAATTTGAACGTACTTGTAAAAAAAAGACGTGTGCACAAAACACCGAAGATTCAATTCGACACCGATATCCAATTCTCAGACTCCGTTCATAGATAAAGTATTTGATCTCATATGTCAGCCATCTATAGAGCATACCCGCCAAGTTACATAAACGACGTTGACTTTTTATTTAATTTAAATAACCTCACGTTACTATCAGTAACATTGTTTAATTCTAGTGGTATATTATTCAAAATAGTATGATTAAGAAGGTCGAAGTGGAGTGAAATAAAATATGCATAATATCTGCATAATATCGTGTCTTCTTGACTGCGAGTTTTGGTAGAATAGCCACCATTTTATCAAAACACTTCATGATACTTTATATTATTTTACTTGACGGTGACATGGTAGTTATAGCTAATTGCCATCAAAGAAAAAAAGGAAGAAGGTAAGCCTACCTGAATAATGGTTGAGTGACGATTACATATTTTTCACCAGCATTGATAGTTCATGCCATTGCTTGCACAATCATAATCATCGAATAATTGCACGCACTCTGTTTTATGGCCACAACTAGATACGAGTCAATACTAGCGCGAAAGGGAATAATTTCTTCCGCATGCTGTTTTTATACCCACAACTAGATAAGAGTCAATACTAACGCGAAAGGGAATAATTTCTTCCGCACGCTATTTTTATAGCCACGACTAGATACGAATCAACACTAGCGCGAAAGGGAATAATTTCTTCCGCACGCTGTTTTTATAGGCACAACTAGATACGATTGAACTCTAGCGCAAAAGGGAATAGTTTTTTCCGCTCGCTGTTTTTATAGCCACAACTAGATACAAATCGGACAGTCAAAAGTTTTACTTAGCTAAGATCCGCGACAAGCAAAACAATAACAGAAAATTAATAATGTGTGTTTTTCTGCTGGATGAAGTGGATTTATTTGGAACTTAAACCAAAAACTTACCGAAAATCGGACATCAATTCTCCACCCACCAACCACTATACACAACACCAAACACACATTACCAATTTTCCATCTTGCAAACGACACGTGTTTCGCCCCAACACGAGGCATCTTCAGGTATAGTAGACTCTAAAAGTAACTTTTCGGTTGTCTTCCATAGTGATGGATTTCCGCAGTAACGCCTGACTCCATTAATAATAGATACAAGTCAACACTAGAGCGAAAAGGAATTATTTCTTCCGCACGCTGTTTTTATAGCCACAACTAGATACGAGTCAATACTAGTGCGAAAGGGAATAAATTCTTCCGCACGCTGTTTTTATAGCCACAACTAGATAAGAGTCAACACCTAAATGTAATAAAACCTATCATCTCTAAATTAGTTACAACGTTAGTAATTACAGCAGGCGGTGGGGCTAATTGATACTTGGGTACGTAACTTAATGATTACATAGGAACAGCGACTGCGCACAGCTTGGATTTATCAATCTACTCGTGTTTGTTTCTAAAAGTAAATATATATATATATATATATATATATATATATATATATATATATATATATATATATATATATATATATATATATATATATATATATATATATATATTTAGAACGGGAAAAGTATATGATGTATAAGACAGATAGCATAACGGCCTTTTTTGATAACCTTACAACTGGGTTTTTACCGATCTGGCAATCGAGCTGTGATTATATTAAGGTTATATCACTCCGTTGCAATCTTATATACAACACGTTAATGAGCTCAAATATTTTTATCTCTTTTTTTATGGTATAGGAAGGCAAACGAGCAGGCGTGTCACCTGATGGAAAGCAATCAACGCCGCCCATAGACATCCGCAGCGCCATAGGCAGTGCGGAAGCGTTGCCGACCTTTATTGAAAGTGTCATTATTGGTGTGGGGGATGGGGGGGAAAGTGTTGGGGCACCGGAACCCAGCCGCTCACTGTACGAAGCGCGGTAGCTAAGCTACCATTCAGACGCCGGTTTTCTGGGACAGTGTGGCATTTCCCCGGGCGGGCCGGTCCATTCATGCTACCGACAAATATTTTGCCATTTTTGACAAAGTATTCGTCTGCAGCGTGGCTCTACCACCATTAATGTCACGTCAATTATTTTTTTTATTGGCAAATACGTATTTAGGAATAGGCATAAGCAGATAACTCTGCCCGCGATACCATTCGCGTGAACTTAGAAATTACGGCGCCGGAACGTGGACACTCACAGTCCGTCAGCGAGATATGCTCGATTTTTTTCTGTTAGACATGATGGCAATGGACTTATCACGTTTGTTGAAGCACCACCAGTGAGAGCCGCGAGCTGTCGATGATGATGAACTGATATTTCGTACTTACTATACGATACTACCCATTTTTATCCATCACCATCATGATCCTGCAGAAGTGCACTGCTATACTCAGGCCTACCTTACTGTGTTTTCTTTCTCCTGATCGGTATTAATACACTTCTAGTGAGTCTCTCGTGCTGCCAGTTTAGATCGGCTCCTCCTCCTCGACAATTGCATTCGCTTCATATTCAGTTAACGAAAATATGATCACATCTCTTCGACTCGTTCTCAGCTTATATGGCTGCCTGTCCGTTAGAGAAGATCCCTCAAATCCCTATATTTACTCTTCCCTATTGTCAACGATCCATGCGCCAGCCATATAGTAAACAGATACTATGGTGTGCCAGGCCGTACTACTATAAAGGTGAATAAAGTATTCACACTTTATCAATTTACATTTTATATTTTATATCTCATTTTCTTATGCCGGAAGGGTGACATGTCTATTGAGAAACATCAGTCGAACTTTTGTTTTAATAAAAAACAATTTATTTCTTTTTTATGGGGCTGGACCTCCATCCTCCCTTGCGGCTCGTGGGATTCACTATGATGAATCTTAATATATTTAATTCGTTAAAAATGACGATGACGTGGTTCGGCACCCTGATTCTAACGAGGGCGAGAAGCGACGAAAGGAGAGCCGTTTCGTTACGATGAATGTGAGAAGGATGGACGTAAAGATGGATGAGTGTAGAGGAAGGAAGGACAGTTTGTCGGGATCGTAGCGGACGGAGATCTGTGGTCTCTGCCTAACCCTACAGGGAGACAGGCGTGACTATTTGTATGTATGTCATGTATGTTTATGAAAAAGTAACCCGGTGGGTTATCAATACCGAAAAGTTAAAAACACACGTACACCAACCACAATATAAGATAACCCATAACATCCGCCAATCTCTTAATCTGCTATATAAACTGGCAAAATACTGCACTCAATTCAAACGCAGTACAGACGGTGCTGCGGAGATGTTGTCACGAACTTGGCAAGTTTGGTTCGTATATGTTGTATTCATAATCACATTGACACAATGTCAGCCGCGCGCTCTGCCCATGATCTACAACACGCAAAGTGTCTCCGTCAACGGGAACTGGTGTCTCAACGATTGCGTCGACGGGAAGTGTGTTGTTAATTTGGACGTCATAGAGAGTTGCACCAGGAGCGACGATCCAGCGCCGCAATATTTCACGACAGGTCAAAGATATTCCGACAAATACAAATGCACGAGCCGCTGCAAAGTGTTGAAAGGCAGCAACCTACCGCGTTGTTTCGTCGACTACGATTGGAACAAACTCGATTTCTGCAACCCGGCACCCTTCACAGAGGTGGCGTACAAAGATTTCACTTTGGAACACGGGCCATGCGCGAACGACTGTAAACCAAAGGGCGATTTGAGATCCGGAGATAGTTTTGGTAAGGGACAATGTAATGATATATCGGGCGCTTTGAGATCGTGTTATATAGATAAATATTTATATGAAGCCGTCACATCGCTCAATGGTCACCGATGCAATGGTATATGCGACCGTCACAACGGTAAACCCTACTATTGGTGCATGTACAGCCTCAAAGATTGGGACTACTGCGCCCTGCCATCATTCAACTACCGAAGGTGTCACGACTGTGTGCCCTCGTTGGTGCGACAGTACAGGGAGACCGTGTTCAAGTACGCCGAGCGGGTGGAGAACGATCCAGATTTCAGAACCGTCACGGTCAGCGATCCCAACAATCCCATCTTTAGGTACACCTACAACGAGACACGGATGCCGAACGGCGACATTGTGAGGCTACCGCTGGCGGTGCGTGCGAGGGTGTACCGCGCCCATATACGCCCGCCCAACTCGCGCGGCCACACCGCAATATCGTCGGCGGCCAGAACGAACTGTCGGCGTATGGGTATGACTAACGTGGACGCGGTCGGTCACCTGATATCGTACAAGATGGGCGGGCCGTCCGACTTTTACAACTTCGTTCCCATGACTCAGGCGATAAACATCGGCACACTACAGGGCAGCGTGTACGCACCATCAGTTTGGACGGCCACGGAACGCGAGGACGCACAGTTCGTAGAAAACGACGCGGGATGGTTGAACATAGTGGTCGTACTGCAGTACGATCCAAACCATCCCAGATATCCCTATAGGCCGTTCCGTATAGGCTGGGGACAGATAGGGCACACCTTTAGTGGAGATCAGGCGTTGAGTTGTAACAATTATTGGTACAACAACGACCCGGATGCCGAGGATCCCGAGTGTTTTGATTAGATAGATGAGTATGCAAGTGATGAGCGTGTAATGGAAAACGTTGAACAAAGATGAAACATAAAACACAATGATGCTGCAATCGACGAAATCAAGGAGAAATTATTTCTATTTTCATACAAGATTCCATATCTGTCGCCTGTCTAATAATAACTACGTATCTTTTAATGTAGATAGGTATAATATAATTATATATTTTCGACAATCGTTTAAATGATGTTTTGCGCCTGTTAAGATTGTATTATAGAATATGATATTGGATTTTACGGTGGTTGGTTCATTGGCGCTCAAAAATGGTGCTCTTACTATTAATAACAACGCCATTTTTGTCTTTCCAAAACATGTATCTAATAAATTGATAACAAATGTGCAAAGCGTTTTATTTTTTAATAACACAAAAAAGGTATTCAATTGTTTGATGCATAGCGTCTGCCCTCTCGGTAGTAAAAAACTCATAAAATGTCACATGGTGAAATGGCATGGTGAGAAATAAATGAAAACCATTATAAAACACACAAGTGATATAGACAAACACACCAAAACTCAGAATGTTAACGTACGTGTACAGTATTTGATCGTACGCTATATTTCATTAGTGTTATGCACGAAATATATATTCTGATGCTTGATAGTCACTTAGTCAACTGACTCGATCGGCATTTAAAGAGAGCAGTTTCGTCGTGTGACGGGTCTTTTTTTTTATGGGATAGGAAGGCAAACGAGCAGGCGTGTCACCTGATGGAAAGCAATCAACGCCACCCATAGACACCCGCAGCGCCATAGGCAGTGCGGAAGCGTTGCCGACCTTTAAGGAAAGTGTCATTATGGGATTGCGAATGGGAGGGGTAGGGGGAAGGTGTTGGGCCTCCGGAACTCAGCCGTTCACCATACGAACTCATACGCCGGTTTTCTGCGGTAGTGTGGTACTTCCCGGGGCGAGCCGGTCCATTCATGCTACAGACAAATATTATGTACATCCTGTCGTCCATTTCTCTTTAAAATGGTTGAGAAGGGCGTCAACTTGTGAATAGGTGATGCTTGTGGAGACCGGCCTGCCTGGGCCTGGTCTTTTTTTTCCCCACATGTTATCATTTTATTTTTTCTTTGAAACGTAATTATGTCACTTAAAATCGAACAATAATTGCGAATACCTGTGGAGTTTCTTTCGACGTTTCTTCTCCGTTCAGAGGAACCTCATTACGGAATGTTGATAAAACTTTAATCATAACAGACTAACGTTCACGTGAAACTTGACGGAATCTTCAAAAAACAAAAAACAAGCCTACACATTTCTCAAAGGCCGCAAACGCTTCTTTTTTTTATGACATAGGAAGGCAAACGAGCAGGCGTGTCACCTGATGGAAAGCAACCAACGCCGCCCATAGACATCCGCAACGCCATAGGCAGTGCGGAAGCGTTGCCGACCTTAAAGGAATGTGAAATTATAGGAGTGGGAGTGGGAATCGGAGCGCGAGTGGGAAGGGGAGGGTGTTGGGCCTCCGAAACCCAGATCGCTCACCGTACGAAGCGCGGTAGCCTATGGCATTGCACATCCGCAATGCCATAGGGCGACGTTGATGGCTATCGATCGGGTGATACGCCTGCGGATTTGCCTTCCTATTCCACAACCTATCTACTACGGTGGGCTTCTCTCGAAACTTCTCTCCTAAAAGGCCAGCAACGCTTGCGTGTCTCCTCGAGTTTCGCGGTTGTCTATGGGCGGCGTTGATTGGTTTCCATCGGGCGACACGCTTGCCCGTTTGAGCAAACGAGCAAGCGTGTCGCCATACAGCAAGCCGTGTCGCGTATAAGATAGGAGGGATCCGATCCCAAAAACAGATCAAAATCAAATATTTATCACCCGTAACTTATTATATTAGCTTAATTAAGAGATACATTATTAATAATCGCAAATATGCTTTGTCTCACTATAACACACTGTATTGTATGAATCACCAACAATCCCTTGTGTTAAAAGCCCGTAACGTAAGGTGGTTGGTTATAAATTGCGCCGGATTTAGCGGTCAACCCCATTAGGGGCGAGTGCTAGGAGTCAGATAAGGGTTTGACAAAATGTAAGCAAATAAAAAAAGTTTAAATACAGTACAGAAAATTTCGTTGCGGTGCCGGTGTGTTGCCACGTTAAAAATTGTTGCACAAAATGAATCCTATATGACATAAATAATGGAGTCGGGCGTCATTTTGCGGATATCCATAATGAAGACGGACAGTCCAACTTACCATGGTAAAATCCACGAACACAAATCTAGACGACCGCATGGCTTAGTGGCGGGGCCATCCGCCCGCGGAGTCAATGGTCGCGGGTTCGATCCCCGCATCGCATAAATATATGTATGGATTTATAAATATTTATTCAGAGTCTGGTAACCCAACCCAATCCGCATTTCCTTTCCTTCCCTTTCCTTTCTTCCCTTTTCTTTTCCCTTCCTCTCCGCCAATCCACGGTCTGCCGTGCCAATGGATGCGTGGCTCGGGGCGAGCCTAGTCGCAAGCGTGCCGAACGTCCCGGGATCGGGCTCCCCCGGGTACTATGGTGCCTTACCTCAGCATGCGGGGCTCTGCTGGAGCTGATCTCCATCCTCCCTTGCGGTTCGTGGGATTCACTAAGACGAATTTTAATATACCTAATTTGTTGAAAAATGACGGCGACGTGTTTCGCCACCTCTCACGTCCTGATTCCGCCGAAGGCGAGAAACGACCCATGGAGAGCCGTTTCGCTGCGATGAATGTGAGAGGAAGAATGGATGAAAGGATGGATGAGTGTGGAGAAGGCGGGTAGGGTGTGCCGGGATCCTCCGACACCTCATTACGGTCACTAACGTTGACCACGTCAAACACACAATATCATTTTTCACTACAAACAGAACGCGTATCTACGCGGAAATATGACCTGAAAGCATCGGTTTGGAACACCAAAACTCCGTCATTGTGACAATCGGTAAGTCATGTGACTGCAACCTACTTTTAATGGCAATCAGTTAAAACTATTATGCCGGTGTCAAGTAAAATACAATAATATCAAATATTTTCAAACATAACTAGTCAGCTTGTCACGTTACGTGTTCATAAAATGGTGGACATTCTACCAAGACCTTCTATGGACTTTTTCAGTCATCTTAGAAAGTCACGATACACGCATTTATTTCATATCACTTCACTTATAAACCTCAATCGAACTATATTGCATAATACGCCACCACAAATAAACAATATAACTGATAATAATATAAGATTATGAAAATGAAGTAAAATCACAACGTCACTGATGTCTCACTGATCACACAAGTTGGCAGGAAAAGTAGCAACCCACTAATATTTCTTAGTACTGAATTATTTCAAGAAATACAGAGAATTTTATAAAGCTTTTTAAAATAAAGTAATTATTTAAGGGGGATATTTATGTGCGAGAAACCGTGTTCAGGATATCCAAGGAGGATACAGCCGTAATACAGATAAGTCAAATTAAAAAGTTAATTTACAGCTCCGGGTAGCTCTATCCCCGAGGTTTAGTACCGTGATTGATAGGCTATGCGGCTACCACTGTGGAAGAAAAAAAGGGAGGGCAATTTTTTAAGAAAGACATACTTAAATTATTTTATTTTTCAATGTTTCTAAATGTAGACCTTAGTACAACCACCTCTTCGTGGCTTGCATACTATAAATATGTTTAAACAAAATACAAAAATCTAATTTTAAACATGGAAATAGCAACTTGTCCTTTTGGTTGAGGTGAATTTATTACCCCATTGACTGCCAGACATATTTAGAGCGTCTTGCCCTGGGTGCCAAGGTTTGATTTTGAAGAATGCATGAACAATGACAAAATATAATTTTATTAAGTTACTGATATAATATTGTAAAGCATTTACAGTAATTTTTAATGAAAAAAGAACACTACGAGATAACTCGTAGCTGGCGTCACTAAATAAAATTCTTGCGCTGGTTGCCACTACGAGATATCTCGTAGCTGGCGGTCAATGTGTTACATGACTTAGTTGTTTTTAATTTAGTAATTTTTTATTGTATAGTGTAGTGTATGTGTATATGAGTATGAAGAGTAGTATATATATATATATATATGGATGTATATGTATGTATGTGTGTGAGTCAGTATGAATGTCGTCACTGTGGTCCGCGATCTGACTACGTCGGTTCTTGCTGAACGCCTGGCATATGCATATGCCGAGTAAAAACCATTTTATGGCACGTATTAGATTGAAATTATTTTCTTTTTGTTTTATTTATTTGTATATTATAATATTATTAGGGTTTTAATTTTAGTTATTGTAAAAAAACGGTTTATTTCTATTGGAGCACCTGGCGCTGGTTTTCAGCAAGAACCAATGTGGTCAGATCGCGGACCACAATGACGACATTCATACTGACACAAACACATACATACATATATATACTACTCATATACCCATAATACTGATATACATACAACTACACATACAATACAATTAAAAACAACTAAGTCATGTAATAAATTCACCGCAACCAAAAGAACAAGTTCCTGATTGCACTTAAAATTAAATTTTTGTATTTTTTTTTTAAAATATATTTATAGTATGCAAGTCATATGTTAGCATAAATGGGCCGGCTCGCCCGGGGAAGTACCACAATCCCTCAGAAAAACGGCGTCTGAGTGGTAGCTAAGCTACCGCGCTTCGTACGGTGAGCGGGTGAGTTCCGGAGGCCCAACACCCTCCCCCTCCCACCTCCTCCTCCCATTCCCACTCCCATAATGACACTCTACGTAAACGTCGGCAACGCCCACCTAAAAGAAAGTGCGACTGCCTATGGCACCGCGTATGTCTCTATGGGCGGCGTTGATTGCTTTCCATCAGGTGACACGCCTGCTCATGTAAGTGTGGTGGCATTGTAAGTGTGGAAAAATATCTTTCCTCTTAAAAAATAAAAATATGCAACGTGGAGAATCCAGCCAGCCATAATACAGCCTCACATCCGAAGCCAGCAACGCCTGTTTACTTCATAATCCTTGTTAAACGCTATTCAACGCGAGCGAGCGTGGACTCTTGTATACGTCGGCTTTTCAGACGAATATAAAGGAACGCTGGTGTAATTTTTGAAACGTACTGTTGAGTTTTTGGAGGAGATGAAAAATGTTAGATTTATCATCTGAAACACTATACGAAAACATGAATATGTAAAGAATAATAGTTGCCCGTGTTTTTGGGTTAACATCTTCTTATTTTTAGCAGACAGCTCACTTTCATATGCGGTTCCTGTACCATATTCAAAGAAGGTGGCGTGCCGCCTGATGGAAAGCAACCAACGCCGCCCCTAGACATCCGCGACACCATAGGGATCACGGAAGCGTTGCCAGGCCTTTAAGGTATGTGTAGGCTTGTTTTCTGGTGGTGCCAATATCGTATACATGTTAGCTGATTCCACATGATTGTGCGTGGAAAGAATTTGAATAGAAAGATCTCGGGCGCTCAGCGTACGAAGCGCGATAGCTATGCTACCACCCAGACGCCGGTTTTCTGCGGGAGTGTGGTACCTCCCCGGGCTTAAGTCACTGGTAAAAAATGCATCGAAAAGGCTACGAAACGTCTGGAGTTGCAAAGGGTCCAGAGTGCAAAAGGTTTAAAAAGCCTACAGGTAAGATTTAGTTCAAGTTCCCCATAAGAAATGGATCTTGCAGTAAAAACACACATTATTATTTTTCTATTTTCGTTTGCTTGTCGCGGATCTTAACTAAGTAAAAATTCTAACTGTCCACATAAACTACTAGGAATAAAAGTGATCATCAGCTAAAGAACTATCAAGATATATACCTGCATAAGTTGATAGTTGAACCTTACATTCCCCTTGAAGAGGACCCCTTGAGGTTTCAAAAATTTAAACCTACATATAAATACAACAAAACTCAGTCACATAGGACCGTGTAGTTCTCACTTAATTAAATTTATATCTACATATAAATATAACAAAACTCAGTAACGTAGGACCGTGTAGTTCTCACTTAATTAAATTTATACCTACATATAAATAAAACAAAACTCAGTCACATAGGACCGTGTGGTTCTCACTTAATTAAGCAACACAGAACAATTGACGCGCAGACACGACACACAAAACTATTAATATCTTCGCGCGATGGCCTTAAAAGGGAACAATTAATCCGATAGTACAATGGGGGCGGTATGCGCATGAGACAAAGCGTACGGTGTGCGCGCGCGCTCCGAAACCGACGGCGGTTGACTCGCATCGGGAATGTTGATCGAAGTATCATAGACTATCTAACGCACAGAACTGCCATTTGTAATTTGGCTATTAATGACGTGGTTGGTTAGGGTGTTTGTTTTCCCTGTATTTCTGTGTGCGGCAGAAAAACAGGGGAAACTGCGACGAGCTGACAGGGAGAAGATAGACGCTCTAGAAGTGTAGTGTTGGCGGAGAATGCTCGGTATATCTTGGATCGAGTTCAGAACAAACGTCTCCATTCTCCAATAACTCAACGTTAAGTAGCGCCTATCTTCCATAATACCTCCATCGAGCGCCTTGTAGCCATTATTGGCAAGGTATTCGTCATATATACAGTCAAAAGTTTTACTTAGCTAAGATCCGCGACAAGCAAAACAATAACAGAAAATTAATAATGTGTGTTTTTCCGTTGGGTTTAGTGGATTTATTTGGAACTTAAACCAAAAACTTACCGAAAATCGGCCATCAACTCTCCACCCACCAACCACTACACACAACACCAAACACACATTATCACTTTTCCATCTTGTAAACGACACGTGTTTCGCCCCAACACCAACCTTTTCGGTTGTCTACCGTAGAGTCTACTATACCTGAAGATGCCTCGTGTTGGGGCGAAACACGTGTCGTTTACAAGATGGAAAAGTGATAATGTGTGTTTGGTGTTGTGTGTAGTGGTTGGTGGGTGGAGAGTTGATGGCCGATTTTCGGTAAGTTTTTGGTTTAAGTTCTAAATAAATCCACTAAACCCAACGGAAAAACACACATTATTAATTTTCTGTTATTGTTTTGCTTGTCGCGGATCTTAGCTAAGTAAAACTTTTGACTGTCCATATAGTGATGGATTTCCGCAAAGTAACGCCTGACTCCATTAATAAAGTATTCGTCTGCAGCGTGGCTCTACCACTAAGAAGGTTTGTTTTTATGAGAAATGAAGGCAAACGAGCGGGCACGTCATCTGATGTAAAGCAATCAACGCAAACAGTACACTCCCCAACGCAGAATAAGACTTGTTTATCCCAAGTGTACAAATCATTTTGTAAATTGGGTTTATTATGTTCGAATTGGCTTCAATCGGGAAGAGGATGTGCGCATTTATATTTAAGCACTGTCATGACCGTGAAGCGATGCGCACTTGGGTTGTGGCGAATACTTACTTTCTCACAACTAATTGTTACACTGATCACGGCAAAATCAAATAATTATTACACACAGCAAAGCAATAATTATACAAAGAGTTCACGAGATCATATCTGGGCGAGACATAGTAGTAGCATCACTTGCTGGCACTTATATTATATATGTGTGTGTTTGTGTGTGTTTCTATATGTAAATATTCCAAATTTGAATAATGACCATCTCTTCGTGACTTACATACTACAAATTTGTAAAAAAAATAAAAATCTATTTATACTTAAAATTAGATTTTTATTTTTTTTTTAGATAAGACTAGTAAAACCACCTCTTCGTGACTTGTATACTATAAATATGTTTAAAGAAATATATAAAAATCTAATTTTAAGTATGCAAACAGGAATGTTCTTTTGGCTGTGGTGAATTAATTTCATGAGTACGTTGTTTTTAATTTTATTGTTGTGTATGTGTATGTGTATTTGAGTATGAGAACTAGTTATATATGGATGTATGTGTGTGTGTCCGTATGAATGTCATCACTGTGGTTCCGTGATCTGACCACGTTGGTTCTTGCTGAAAACCAGCGCAGGGCCCCGTATCAATGTCGTCACTGTGGTCCACGATCTGACCACGTCGATTCTTGCTGAAATCCAGCGCCAGGTGCTCCAATAGAACGCCTGGCATATGCCGAGCAAGAACCATTTTGTGATTCTTGTTAGATTAAAATTATTTTCTTTTCGTTTTGTTTATTTGTATATCATAATATTATTAAGGTTTTTTATAATATTATTACGGTATTTTAGTTATTGTAAGAAACGGTGTCATGAATAAAGTTTTTTATTTATTTCTAATAAACTAAATCTTACCGAAAAGACGCTAAGTCTTGTCTTAACCGTAAGTTAAGTGTCTTTCGTAGATTCTACTATACCTGATGATGCCTCGTGTTGAGGCGAAATACGTGTCGTGTGCAATATAAAAAGGTAGTGGTTTGTCTTTGATGTTATAGATAGTGGTTGAGAAGTGGTGAGTTGTTTTTTTTAAGTATTCATGTAATAAATTCACCGCAACCAAAAGAACAAGTTCCTGTTTGCATACTTAGAATTAGATATATTTTTTTGGTATGATGTAGTTTAAGTTCCCCGCAAATCCACTTCTTCCAGTAGAATGAATACACACATTATAATTTTCTTTTTGTTTTTGTTTGCTTGTCCCGGATCTTAGCAAAGTAAAATTCTGACTGTGAACAGACTGTCATTTTTATATATACAAATAGGAACAGAAAATTTTGTCGGAATGGCAAAGAAAAACGATTTATTAATATCTCATACAATCTTTCCACTAACACTAGAACTACAAGATCTATAGAGTATATAAAATATCTTACATAGCGTAATAGCATTAACCCCTTCAGACCTGAATTTTTTTTTTTTATATGTTCACGCCTATCCCCCGCAGGGATTGGCAGAGACCACAGAGCTTCATCCGCTGCCATTCATCGCAGCGAAACGGCTCGTCATTGGTCGCTTTTCGCCCTCGTGAGAATCAGGACGTGACGGGTGGCGAACCACGTCGCCGTCATTTTCGACAAATTAGGTATATTAAATTCGTCTTTAGTGAATCCTACGAGCCGCAAGGGAGGATGGAGGTCAGCCCCAGCAGAGCCCTGCATGCTGAGGTAAGGCACCATTAGTCCCCGGGGGAGCCCGACCCCGGGACGATCGGCACGCTTACGCGTAATCTATAGAGTATATAAAATATCTTACATAGCGTAATAGCATTAACCCCTTCAGACCTGAATTATTGTTAATGGATAATAAAATATTTTTTTTACTAATTATTAGTAAGGAAATCATAAAAATAAATTAGTGAAAAATCATACATATTAATAAATTTTTCGAATTTTCCGGCATGTGCGCAATTATGCACACAAATGGCGGAGGAGTAAATTAAGTAAAACAAAATAAGGCTTTAAATATTATGTGCATAATTCTGCATACGAGGGGTTAAGACACATCGTCCATTACACGTAGTATTCCATAAAGGCCTATAAAAACGAACAAAATGTCAACGCATATGCCGCGTCTATCCGATTCGCAACTCTATGGAGCAACTGGACCCTTCAAAGCACGTGTCACACGATACACTTGTAATGCGATATAGGTGGGCATAATAAGGATGCAGATCACAGATATAGTAACGCTGTGCTGCGTTATCGAATTCATTGGCTACTGTACACCAAAGAACACTAACATATAGTATTCAATAGATCACTTGGTATGGATCACGCTAACTTTTCCCTTACATCAGTGACGTCGAATTCTTATTTATTTTTTATAACCTCATGTTATTTATCAGTTACATTATCTCTTTTTTATGGGATAGGAAGGCAAACGAGCAGGTTGCCGGCCTTTAAGAAAAGTGTAGGCTTGTTTTCATCGGTTCCAATGTCGTATCGGTTCGGACACACCGCTGGAGGTAGCTGTTTCCACTGTATGTATGTGTTGAACGCTTTATGAATGGATAAAGTTATGCGAGTCGCGTCAGCAACATGCTGTAGTAATAGCAGCATTGAATATTACAATTAGTTTGAAATTTCAAAATACAGTTTTAAGTTTTCACTTCTGTCGGCAGTCCTCATGACAACTGCCTCCGAAAGTCTTCTGTCTGTCTTTCTAAGGGTTTGAAAAAACCTACTGACGTTTCATCACTGTGATGCAGGATTCATTGTCCCCGACACAGCGGCATCTAGTGGCGTTATATCAGAACGTTTGGAAAACAACGACTAGATGTCGCCGTAACAAATAAATATTTTTATTAAACTGAAACAAAGATTCGTACACTTTTTCGATCTCTCCATCCATATCCAACGAACGACGCTACCAAATATACATACTTACCCGCTCGTCCCCTTTACGTTTCCACGCATTGTCATTAGGTACTACCGTATTGGATTCAATTCCGCCGCGCCTCACCGATGATTGGCCGTGACACGTTTTGACAGCACATAATTGGACTTCCTCAGGTGGGGGGCCAGCTCGAATGCGGACACAAAATGTTCGATGCTTAATCTTAATGAAAAACACTTCATATTTTTTTTTTTTTTATGGAATAGGAAGACAATTTAGCAGGCTTTTCATATAATGAAAAAGCAATCAACGCCCCCAATAGACATCCACAGTACCATAGGCTACGCAGAAGCGTTGCCGGCCTTTAAGACAGTGTAGGCTTGTTTTTTGAAGGTTCCAACGTCGTATCATTTCGGAAACACCGCTGGTGGTAGCTGATTCCACAGGATAGTGATGCAGGAAAAGAAGTATCTAGAAAACGCAGCGCACTGGATCGCCACTCATCCAGATGTTGGGGATGAAACTTTGAAATATACATGAAGCATGTTTAAAATAGAAAATTTCATCGTTAGAAACACGGTTATAGAGTAGAATACTACTACTCGATGCGGATATTCTATTAGGGCGTTGGGATTTCTTGATCGAGCCGGACCATTTTGTGCTACCATACTATCAACCGTCAAGATGTTAGAGTGATGAGAGTATGTCATACCACAAAAAATAATATTGCGTTTTTATTTTGTCTTCGTACTAAGTAAATAAGAATTGATCGTGACAAGCATTACGTGTACAATTTGAGTGTACATCTTTCTAATAGAATTAGATGAACAGGTGAACTTCGTTTCACCTAAAATTTATGTTTCCCTGTATTTATCTTCCCCTGATGTATTATTACATAGGTATGCAATACCTTTAAAAATCGCACAAAAGAAACGACAGTTTTGTATAACAACACGTCCGTTAGACGATAAAGCCATCTATTGAAAGTAATTGGAAGTAAAAGGAAGAAAATGAATTTTTCATGTTGCAAACTGTTTCTAACTTTTATGTATTCCCTATATTTTTTATATTCGTAAACCTTCCCTGTATTAGAGCGAATAAAATAATAAAAAAATATTCAAACCAGTCGAGCCGATTTTGAGTTTTAGCGAGACTAACAAAATAGCTCTCCACTTTTTTATATATATAGATTATTTTAAAGGACAATTTTATATATAAAAAACGAATAAAAGTATAAATTGGCATCGTATACAGTTATTTATAACATGCATTGGTGTTAAATACACCACAAATAACTGTATCGTATTAAGCGATTTTTTTAATAAGCTTTCTCTTTCATGAAAGCCCTCTCAAAAGATCGATTGAGTCATCGTCGAATCTCGATTTCAACACCAAACTTTATTTGTAACCCTTTAATTCGTATTTAAGAGACCTTTATGATCATGTACTTTTTAAGCACATAAATATAAAATTTACGACATTTTTGGACTTGGTATTTTAGTTAACGGCATTTGGGAAATGATACGACATGAGAACCTTTAAAGAACAAGCCTTCTTTTTATGGCATAGGGAGGCCAATGAGCAAGTAGATCACCCGATGATAAGCAAGCAACGCCGCCCATAGACATCTGCAAGAAGTTACCGGCCTTTAAGATATAAGAAGGCTTGTTTTTTTAAGGGTCCAATATAATATCGGTTTTTCACAATTATTAGCAGAAAACCGGCGTCTGAGTAGTAGCTTACCTACCGCGCTTCGTACGGTGAGCGGCCGAGTTTCGGAGGCCCAACACCCTCCCTCCTCCCTCTACCCCTATCCCTCCCATTTCCACTCCCATAATGACACTATCCTTAAAGGTCGGCAACGCTTCCGCACTGCCTGTGGCACTGCGGAAGTCTATGGGTGGCGTTGATTGCTTTCCATCAGGTGACACGCCTGCTCGTTTGCTTTTCTATCCCATAAAAAAAATATATTAAACACCACTATTTTTATTATCGCATTAACTGTGTTTGAAGTATGCCTATAGCTAAAGATATACCTTAAGAATAAGCATGTTGCTAACTCGAACCCATAGATTTTTTCCCTTCCCAGAGTCGTGTAGAGCGGCTGTCGAAGTTTTCACGTCAAAAACTACACTTTGACCGAATATATCTAGGACCAGACACATTCGGTCAAAGTGTAGTGATGTTTAGGAGTCGTGGTACAATCGCGAACGGTCAGATAAGTTTCAACTAACTTACCAACATCATACAACTAATCGATATCAACATTTCGATGGTGTTACCGAAGGTCAAGTCGGTCACAATCCGGCACTCGGTGCAACCGGTCGTGAGGTGATGTCTCGCAAAAATGCAGCGCGTAGGTTGGTCAAATGCGAGAATGTACATCCGATTGTTTGTTAACAAGGACGTGGTATAATACTGTTCCATTATATGGTGTTGCAAACGCTTGTGGTCGATGGAAATTATACACATGACATTATACAGGTGTCCGATGGTAGCATGGCGTGGTTATAGAAAGAAAAGCTCATTCGACAATCCACAAAACAGCACAGAAACAGTAGACAAAGAGTATAGATATATAATAAAAATTATGAGACAAGACACAGAAATTAAAAACCAAAATTATACATACATACATATCATCACGCCTGTTTCCCGTAGAGGTAGGCAGAGACCACAGATCTCCATCCGTCACGATCCCGGCACATCTTCCTTGCTTGCCTCCACACTCATTCATCTTTTCATCCATCCATCCTCTCATATTCATCGTAGCGAAACGCCTCTCGTCCTCGTGGGAATCAGGACGTGTATATATCAAATATAATACCAAATGGCTGATTTATTTATACAATTCATTTATTATTATAAATAATAAAAAATGAGGCCAGAAAAACTCGATCAGTTTTTACCTAGGAAAATTATTCTTCAATCGGAATTCGAATGCCCAAATTCTTGACTCAGTAGTCGATCACCAACGAAGCGGCCACCTTCACTTTATGGCATACTGGTTATACGAGAATCGACTACAGTTCGAATCGAAAGTTAACACTTTCCATTTTCTTACGACGCTTAAAGCGTAGGTTGCTAGACGAGTAGTTGTTATTACACTAATAAATATTCACACGTGAAGTTTTGTAATAAAAACTTCTATAGCCGCGTTACACGAATCTATGGGTTCGCGTCAGCAACATGCTAATGCTTAAAGTATATCCATAGCTACGAGTATAGCTACAGATATACTTTAAACAAATTTTTTTGTTAATGCGCGCGCAGCTGCCTACGTACACGCATCACGCCAACACATTGTCTACATATTTTCGATTGTATGTATGTGCGTTGGACGCTTCATGGGTGAATAAAGTTTTGTGAGTCACATCAGCAACATGCTGTACAATTAGTTTGAAATTTCAATTGTACAATAAGTTTAAGATTTCAGTTCTGTCGGCAATCGTCATGACTGCCTCCGATTTTTTTTATACATACATATATTTCATATTATTTTTGTCGTAATCGTATTGGCGGAAATCGGTCCAAAAAAAATCGATCACATAGGGCATCCCTAGTTCTTAGACGACTTATGTATGGGTTTTAAATTTCAAAACTCCTTAGTTTAGCCTTTTCTTTTCTTTGATAGCAATTAATTATAATTATTATGCCAGTGTCAAGTAAAATACAATAATATCTAATCTTTTCAAATGTAAGTATTGTGGTGGATATTTTACCAAAACCTTGTATGGACTTTTTCAGTCAACTTTTAAAGTCACGATACACATTTATTTCATATCATATCTTATACACCTCAATCGAACTATATTGTATAATACGCCACCATAATTAAACAATACAACTGATAATACTATAAGATTATGAAAATGAAATAAAAACACAACGTCACTGATGTAAGTTGGCGGGAAAAGTCCTCGTAGTTTACCCTTTCCGGAACTCTAATCAGCTACCATAGATACTGTATGATAATAAAAAATTTAACCGCTCAATTTATCTTATCGCTAAGATAACATGGATTATGTGACAGTTTTTGAATTGGTAGTTCATGACCACGGTCTCTAGATTTTTTCGATACACGCAAAAAAACGGTCGGGGAGTATTTTTGCCTAGCCGCCTGTCCAGTAGCCGTATCACTCCTTGTCTTCCGTTGCGGTAGTATCATATCCCTATCATCCTGTTTAAATCCATATTTCCACTTCTCTGCCCTTTCTATTCTTCTCTATCCTTTTCCCTTCCTCTCCGCCAATCCACGGTCTGCCGTGCCGATGGATGCGTGGCTAGGGGCGAGCTTAGTCGCACGCGTGCCGACCGTCCCGGGATCGAGCTCCCGCGGGTACTATAGTGCCTTGCCTCAGCATGCGGGGATCTGCTGGGACTGACCTCCATCCTCCCTTGCGGCTCGTGGGATTCACTAAGACGAATTTTTATTAACCTAATTTGTTAAAAAATGACGGCGATGTGGTTCGCCACCCATCACGTCCTGAATCCCACGAGGGCGAGAAGCGACCAACAGAGAGCCGTTTCGCTACGATGAGCGTGGAGGATCTGTGGTCTCTGCCCACCCCTACAAGAAACAGGCGTGACTATATGTATATATATACGCAAAAAAAATATGAAAAAGTTTCTTGCGCCGTTTCTTCTCTCTCCGAGAGCTACTTTGTTTCCGATACGGTATTAGGTTATTAATTTCAATATCGACCCTAAAAACGAATTCACAATGCCTTTTACGACTTTTATTCATGATGTGTAACAACTTTTTTTTGTTTTAATTACCAGGAAAACAGGAGCGAAAAGCGGTTAATTAAATAACAGAAAAATGATCGCCGTTACACTTGACACGTAAAGAGGTTACAAACAATACAAAATCAGAGCTTCCTGTGCGCGATTGTACCAGGAAATGTAACAGGAAACAGTACAAACAGCTAGCTTTAATGTTACTCATAATTAATATGGTGAAGTGACGTTTCTATATTTACAGTTTTGTCAACACGATGTATCGATTTTTGATGCGGTAGCAGATCTAGAGTTATGTTTTTTTTTTATACAGCATAGCAGGCAAACGAGCATGCGGATCTACAAGTCTCCTTTGCGTTGACGTACCGGTCGGTCTCTCGAAAACATTGCTGCTGTAAACGAGAGTGTCGCTGAAAACCCGAAAACACCAATTCGACACGCAAGCACTACACAACGAATTCTGACAAAAGACCTCACCAGTACAAGATACAGCTTACTCAAGAGCTCAAACCGGCCGGCCGTGCAAAGCGATAATAACCAGATCGAATAATCTCACCAAATTCTAATGTCAACTGACCACCAAACTCATTATGTAGACAGTTAAAAGTCTTACTTAGCTAAGATCCGCGACAAGCAAAACAATAACAGAAAATTAATAATGTGTGTTTTTCTGCTGGATGAATTAGTTTGGAACTTAAACCAAAAACTTACCGAAAATCGGCCATCCACTCTCCACCCATCAACCACTATACACAACACCAAACACACATTACCACTTTTCTATCTTGTAGACGACACGTGTTTCGTGTTGGGGCGAAACACGTGTCGTTAAAAACACACATTATTAATTTTCTGTTATTGTTTTGCTTGTCGCGGATCTTAGCTAAGTAAGACTTTTGACTGTCCACATAGAGATGGATTTCCACAAAGTAAAAGTGGAGTCAGGCCTCCATTAATAATTACCAAGATCATACGATTTAACGCAGTGCAATTTATTTCTTTGGGGTTTTGTGAAATCTCAGGTGTTTGCGAATAAACCAGAAACAATTCCTGGGCTCAAGGCGAAGATCCAACGCGTCATCAGTGAGATACTGCCGTATCTTCGTGAAAAAATCATCGAATATTCAATGAAAAGGGCAATGGCCTGTCGTTCGAGCCGTGGTGGACATTTGTTGGATATTATATTCCATAATTAACTGGAACGTGTATACTATGGAACCCTTTATATGGTATATCATACATGTATAGAAATATCACAATTCTTTAAAAAACTGTTTTTATTTTTAAATGCAATAGTGCACTTTTATTGAGACACCCTGTATATACGATGTGATTGACGAGTCAACTGCAAGGTCGGTCGCTTGACCTCTTGACGTATATCTAATTAGTTACATCGAAGGCGACTGTAAAGCGCTAGGGAGTGATTTCTAAACTATATGACTTTTTAATTCTAAACACCAGACATGCACCATAATGATTTGATGTGATTATCTTTTGAAAATGATATGTGTCCTACCCGTACTCTCCTACGGCGCCGAAACGTGGACGCTGACAGTCCATCTGCTTCACAAGCTCAGAGTCGCTCAGAGAGCTATGGAAAGAGCTATGCTCGGAGTTTCTCTGGTAGATATAATTCGGAATGAACAAATCCTGCAGAGAACTAAAGTCACCGACATAGCCTTTCGAATTAGCAAACTAAAGTGGCAATGGGCTGGTCACGTTTGTCGGAGATCCGACAATCGTTGGAGCAAACGAGTGCTGGAGTGGAGACTTGTCTCGGTAAACGTAGTGTGGGACGCATCCCGGCTAAATGGTGCGACGATCTGCGCAGGGCGGCTGGCAGAAACGTGAAGCCCAAGATCGCGCTAGGTGGCGCTTCATGGGGGAGGCCTATGTCCAGCAGTGGACTGCTGCAGGCTGTTGATAATGATGATGATCTTTTGAAAATACACACATAAAACGGAAGTCTCAAATTTTGTCTTATCAATCACTGGATATATGATAAGTAATAAAATGGTTTAAAAAATCAATTGAGAGTATCCCAGACCAACTTGATGTGCGTTCCAAACACAGAAAAAAATTAGCAATAAAAAATTGCAGTAATGATCACCCATACACAATCTGTCCAGGCCATATGTTGCTTTTAAAATAAGGACAATTACAACACACAATTATAAACATTTAATTCATTCTTGTTAGTTCGGCTATTAGCTAGCTCAAATAAATTATATGTTTAATTTATGTAACATGGATAGACTAATCGTTTAATTTATGTAAAATGGATATCAATGTACAAAACACACAGATGAAAATTTTGGTTTATACTAAATTGAGTTCAACCCATGACCAGTAAAGTATTATTTAATTTGGAACTTATTCATCGAGAGTAATCTATGCTAAATCCAAGTTATGTTTGTCCTTCATCTGGAGCGTTCTGTGTTAAATCCAGTTATCATGGACATTAATCCCCAACCTGTGTACATCAATCCTGAATGATCAACTGATTAATGAGGATCCTTTCCTGCTTAGTGGAAAAATGCCCTTACGAAGTGCCATGCATGATATTTACAGTAGTATATCAAAAAAAACTAAAGACGTTATGAACTACCCATTCAAAAACTATCACATATTTTAGCTTTAACAACATATTTTGACAAAGTTTTTAGTGGAATAAAAAAAATTATAAAAGCATAATTTGAATAATTTTAAGATGTAATTGGATTTAAATATTAATCAGTATTTAGCTAAAGACAGGTGTCATTTTGTTTGGAAATCCTGAGTTGTGCAATGTACCTCTACAGGCTTGTGAGGATGTTACTTGATAAATAACATACTAATTTAAGATTTCATTAGAATATTAAGCTCTTCAATATGAATAGGTCTATGTCACAGTTGTCTATGGGTGGCATTGATTGCTTTACATCAGGTGGCACATTTACTCATTTGCCCTCGTATCAGATAAAAAAAAATACAACCATAATAGTGAAGTGCTGTACATTCCCTCCCCCATAAATGAGGGATGTCACGCACAGTAGTATTAAAGTGCTCTACTATAAAAGAAAATTAATAAATTAACACTTCCACAACTCCTGCGGTTTGCCCTCCTATCCCATAAAAAACTGCTAATGAAACAAATATAATATCAGCTTTTAATGCAGTTGCACACGTCATTAAGATTTGTCAAGATCATTTTGTTTAATACTTCTTATGTTCCTATGTCCCCCATGTGGGACAGAGGGTGTCCACAGGGCTCTGCCACGGTGTTCTATCTTGAGCTATGTGCTTTATTTAGCTCCAGATCATTCAGATGCTACCCGCTTCTACTATCAGTGTACATCACCATGTTTGCTTAGGGTTGCCACACTTAGTTTTGCCTTGGAGGTTGCAATCTAGGGGTTGCTTAGAGATATGATTGGGCTCCAGGCGAAGAGTGTGGCCGATAAAGCTCCACTTGAGACACTTGGTCTTCAAGCCGATGGGAATTTTGTTACAGCATTGTTTAATAGATTGACAAGTAAACCAAAAATAACCATGAAGTTAGAGCTCATTTTGGAGTAGACATTTGCATTTTTTTTTTACTCCAAATAAAACCATGACCACTTTAATATAAAGTGGATTTTGGTGTCAATTAGATACAAAAAAAAATATATGATTCACTACTTAAATGAAAACATTTTCATAAACTTTATTCACATAAAAATAATTATCTAAATATTATTAAGTGATAATGTAAATACTATTATTACTAGCATTATTAAATAAAGCACAGTTTTCAGTTATAAATAAATTATCTATGCGGTTACTCAATCACCAAATGGGAGTGGCCCTTCATTTAATTAAAAGTCGACAGATATTAAATAAAATTACGACCAATTTCTACCAGGATGGAGCTGATAGCAGAGACAGTGACACAATGTTTATATTTATCTACTCGGCGGGAGGGAAGTTCTACAAACGACGAGGAAACTTTTTCAACAAATCTCATAACTTCTTAGCATATTAGAGTTAAAACAGAAAACACTCACCGACAGCATAACAGTCCTCATTTTCGAGTTTTTTCCACACAGTCATATTGAAAGGCACTAAATAGTTTAATTTTCAATTAAATACTAGGCTCGTCATTTTTATCTCACTGAAAACTTTGTCAAAACATATTGTCTATGGTCAACGCTAGCAATGTCCTTATGACAGACGTGACTGCTTAAACGATTGTTTATGGTTTATCGGTTTTCATAGTAACGTTTAGGAAAACGTCGATTGGATTAAATAATAACAAAAAGTTTAAAAATATTTTCACCTAATATTACTTTTACATTGCAAACAAAAATACTCAACACCACTATAAAAAAATCATCACAAAATCGTTTTTTTTTATTCATACTTTTTTATCCTTCGTTAATGGCAAATAAACTATTATGCCAGTATTAAGTGAAATATATATCTTGAAATGTACTACTTAGATTCTACCAAAACTTGCGATGAACTTTTATATTCAACTTGAAAAGACACAATACACGCTTTATTTAATTTCACATCACTTTTACGCCTTCTTGAAACTATATTATAAAGTAAGCAACTAACTACAGTTGAACAATACATCTAATGATAAAATAAAATAAAGAAAATTACACAAAAATATAACGTCACTGATATAATATGTTCGTGAAAATTCGATCTCATCTTGCCTCTTCGCAAAAATTAGTTTAAACCGATAATACAACAACATGTGACATTAATTTAGAGCACAATATTATACACAGGCCTTGACAGGCAACGAAGCCCAATTTCAATGGTAAGGGATTAATACGATCATCATAACTTTTCCTTCGCGTCACCGCCGCTGTATGTCGTTGCTATCGATGGGTGCACGCTGGTTGAGTGATCAGCGATTGTAAGCGGATTGTTCGATTGGTTTATCGCTTTATTCGTTACATTATAATTGGTTACATTAAAAGGCACAAAAGAGACAGGACGCTATTCTATCTTTGTTGCACAGCACACCCATCTATCGTCATGCCACTAACGACCGTAAATTTAAAAGAAAAACGCAAGCATTAAGCCAACCTGTGTATAAGACCGTAATTTTGAGTATTCATGACAATCAACCTGTGGAATAATTTTTGACATCGTTTACTTTTGAAATCATATTACAGATTTACCTATTCTACTGTATTTTAATAAAAAATAATAATACTTTGTGATAGAAGGAACGCTGGTAATGGTTGTACAATTTATTGCTGGATTCTGGTCTGTCCCAAGCTTACGAGTTTATCCATACTTGCTCCAATGGTTAGCACTATCGTATCACTAGTACTCCGGATTTCCATTAACTAGTGATGGTCAGTAGCTAATTGCCTTGTTCTAATTTTAAAAATATTTATATTATACTGTCATCAGCTGGTTGTCTATGACATTTCTTACAGGTGGTGTTGACAGTTGTATTATTAAAATATGGTTAGACCCGTTAATTCTTAAATCGTTATGGTATATGACTAAGTTAATAAAACGTTTAACATTGTCGTTATTTTAATCAATTGTTTTCATATAGTTAAAATGTTTTCGTATATAATTGTAACATCGATTAAATCAATAATCGTAAAATTACTTATGAATACATTACATTTTTTTTTCTTTTTTTTTTTGAGGCGTAATAATTCATAATCTTGTACAAAGTGCTGTCTTGTACACATACTGGCTTCGACAGTATACATTTTGTACTAACTATTATAACATTTCGTACCAGAAAGAGTTACGCGTTTTTGAGTCTCTCAATAACTATTTTAATCGTATTACACTATTCCTCAAAGAGACGGTACATTATGTAGTTTTCTAAAGATGGCAATAATTGTTGAAATTTTGAATTATTGTTGTCTGATTCTTTCTCATTTCTCCCTTATATTTATTTTATTAAATACTTTGTTAACATTGTTTCGTTATACGCCTGACTAAAATATATAGTAACATAAGTTGTTCTAACAACTTATGTTACTATATATTTTAGTCATCTAAAATTTTGTTACATATTGTTTGATTTTGAAAAGTGTATATATATACATATATACAAATATTTTTTTAAAAAAAATTAATATAAGCGGAAATCATCCTCGTGTGTATTAAAAATATTCAAAAAATGACAGCGATGCGTAGTTATGAAACAACATTTTAGCGGTAACTAATTATTTAACTCCAAAACAGGTAGAGGGTTGTAAAGTTAGGACGGATTTGTGGCTTTTCCCCGCTTAAAGGCATCTGACCACCAAAATGGAGAAAGGATCAACACAGTTTCAAACTTAAAAGTGCATGAGTTTTATTTACGCATTGTTACATTTGTTTAAGAATTAGAACTAGCATGTTTCTTCTTATAAACGTAGACCACATTTTCCGCTTCTGTAATTATCTACTCCACGAGCTGTTATGGTCCATTCGATAACATATGTCTTATTATTATAAAATAAAATAGATATGATTCTTAGCTAAGCTTAGAATCCATGACAGTTCCATTTGTGAATGTAATGTGAGTGTAATGTTGATCATATTTTCTTTAATTGCCCTAAACTTTCTTTTTCTTAATGTAACGTAATTCCTTCAAGTATTTCTCGTTCAGCTAATCTAAAATTCTTAATGGGGTTTTGTTTTTACCCCATTTGTTGATATCTGATTTTATTGATGCTAAAAAATTTCTTTTAAAGTTGTTGCTGGAATCTAATTTTTGTCATATATGTTATATAATCTGTTTGCTTATCCATACGCACTAAATAATTATTATTATTGTTTATATTATTTTGCTCTTTTAATTATAATGCCATTAAGATCACTTTCTTCTTCACGTTTATGTGTAGTTTATTTTGTTTTTATTACCTTTTTTATCCCTCTAGTACTCTCGTAAAAGTTACCACGCTGCGAGTTTTTTTTGTATAGCATTATTTATTATTGAGTTTTTAATCGATTTTGTGTGATTGACTTGAAACTGGCAGAATTAACCGATAATTGTCATAAACAAATAATTGACGTGAATTGGATATGGTTCGAAACAAGCAATACGAACGAATTTATAAATACTAAAAAAAATATTATAGCTTGCGATGGTTATCAATCACAACTAACCTCTTTTATGTTCTCGGCACGGGTAGCAGGTAATTACTTGTTATTAAAACAAATACGCCATTGAGAGCAGCATCTGGAATTATTGATTATGAAAAGTTGTTTGCTGTATTTCTTCCTTACGTGGTACTTCCTTTTAAGCCAAGGATATTTTCAGAGTAATAGGTCTTTATTGTAATTTAATTTTTGATTTAAATCCAGGGACTCATCACCGAAGTACAACTGGATGTGAATCTCTCCCAACAGGGGAAGATTGACGTAAGCTAATAGATATTTCGTGTTAGCAACACTGATGATGAGATTTATTTTAGAGTGGTTATAACGCCATTTTTATTTTGAAACAAGGAATAATATTATTTTTATTAATATTTCTACTAGATTTACTTACCTATCTTTCTATCTATATATAGAGCTATTTTTTTGTCTCGTTAAAACTTACAAACGGCTCGACCGAGTTGAATAATTTCTTTTTTATTTCGTTCGCTCTAATACAGGAAAGGTTTATGACTAAAGAATATAAGAAAAAAATATGAAGGATCTAGAAAAACGAAAAATTCAAAACTGCCAATTTTGTACTTACTTACTGTCAATATATGGCGTTCGTGATAGCATGATAGTCTGACGTGTATACAAAACTGTCCTTTCTTTTGTGCGATTTTGAAAAACAATAAAATGGTTTTTTTTTGGAAAATAAAAAGATTTATTTTAAGAAAAGTCTGCATTAAAGTGAATTTAAATAGCAGATTGATCACAACTAATTGAAATTGGAAGATTGATTATGATTGATATTCGCTGATCAAAAGTAATAATCGCGTAAATTGTAGGTGAACTAAATTCACCGGGTAATCTAGAGACAATACATTACTTCATTGCACAAGCGACTATATATTTTAAAGAGTAACCATATTTCAAACTGCTTCGCATTTGACGTGCACTGTGAAATATACACAAAGTTTTGGGGAATTTAAAAAGTAAAAAAATATGCGACCTCTCATAGTAACGGGTTGAGGACACCTGGCAAACATGGCAATATGCCAAATTGCATGTATCCGTGCGCTGCAGGAAATCTGCAAATTTGGATGAACCGTGGAAATTGTGCGTCTGTGTGCTTCACTGATAGCTAGAGTAGTTTGTGTTTAATCTGTCTCATACCACTGTGATATAAGGGGTAAAAACAATTATAGCAAATTAACTCTTTAACTTAATAATAAACTGACCGGCCGATTGGCTCAGTGACGGGGCCCTCCGCCCACGGAGTCAACGGTCGCGGGTTCGATCCCCGCATCGGAATAAATATATATATGGATTTATAAATATTTATTTCGAGTCTGGTAACCTCCCCAATCCGCAATTCCTTTCCTACCTTTTCCTTTCTTCTCTATCCTTCCCCTTCCTCTGCGCCAATCCACAGTCTGCCGTGCCAATGGATGCGTGGCTAAAGGCGAGCTTAATCGCAAACGTGCCGACCGTCCCGGGATCGGGCTCCCCGGGTACTATGGTGCCTTACCTCAGCACGCAGGGCTCTGCTGGAGCTGACTTCCATCCTCCCTTGCGGCTCGTGGGATTCACTAAGACGAATTAATTATATACCTAATTTCTTGCAAATGACGGCGACGTGGTTCACCACCCGTCACGTCCTGATTCTCAGGAGGGCGAGAAGCGACTAATGGAGAGCCGTTTCGCTGCGATGAATGGTAGCGGGTGGAGCTCTGTGGTCTCTGCCAACCCCTACGGGGGATAGGCGTGAATATATAAATAAAAAAAAATTAACCCAACTTTATTTAACAGGCAAGAGATCGAAGACCTAGTGGCTGAACCCAATATCATAGGTGAGAACAAAACACAACGACTCTGCTGGCTGGGCCATGTTATTTATGCGCATGGGAGAGGATCGAGCCGTAAAAAGTGCCTACCTGTAGCGGCCCGAGGGCCATCGACTGGTCGGTCGCCCTAGCTACTATTGGAGTGATGCCGTGATGCAAGACTTAAAGGTGCTTCAAGTCGAGAACTGGCAAGATCGGCCCAAGTGGCGACTCTTGTTGGTGGAGGCCAAGACTCATTTTGAGTAACCCCACCGCCTAAGTAAGTAAATAAGTCATTACGTATGATTAAATTTTTGTATTTTAATTCTTGTTTTATTTCTAAACGGAAGATTGTCTCATTTTATACATTAGGTACGCCGTCTGTGCGAAGCTAGTGTAAAATGTAATACTTACAAAAGTATATGAATTTCGTTAAATTTTACAGTTTGCTATTTTATTTTGGCATCAGTCCAGCGCGAAGGTAGAATCCCTGTACTGCAGATAAAGCACAAAAATAAATGACATGTTATTCAAAATGTCTCAGACTTTCTCAGTCATGTGCAATGTAGTGTAAAGTCGGAAGCTGCCAAGCGATTTGGCTGCGTGGTATGTTTACGTCATCGGTTAATATATTTATAGTTTTTTCGAATTTTGGCTATTGGCTCTAAGGCAAGGTGTCGACGATGATCTGCATGGTCAAGAGATAGCGCTGATACATCTTATTATTTTTTTAAGGAAGAATCTCCATTGTCTTTAACAGTTTGAAGAGTGACGCCATCTTGTTGAAACCATGTGAATGAAGTCGAGGCAGGACATTCTCTCTATATTGGCAATGGCAAAATTGGCAATTGGAAAATAATCAGAAAGCATTCTTTATCAATTATTTATCGGCTGCTGCTGCTGCTATAGCGCTGATACATCTTATTAATTTTTTAAGGAAGAATCTCCATGGTCTTTAACAGTGTGAAGAGTGACGCCATCTTGTTGAAACCATGTGAATGAAGTCGAGGCAGGACGTTCTCTCAATATGGACAATGGCAAAATTGGCAATTGGAAAATAATCAGAAAGCATTCTTTATCAATTATTTATCAATAATCAATTATTAATAATAGTTTATCAATTATTCCACCTTTAATTAACCTAATTTTGCCACCGGACAACCTATGGGGGGTGGGGGGTATAATATAGGGTGTATTTAAAATTTCAGAAAAATGCTAAATAATAACTAACCTAACTAAACCTAATTCTGCCACCGAATACCCTTTATACAGCCTATACAGAATGTCCCAGAACTCAACTTCAAGCCGAAACGCGGTGACAGGATTGATCGTAACCATCATGAGAAAAATCAGAAAAAAATCTATCTGAAGATCTTAAAATTAAGAAACTACCAAGAGCTTGTGCGAATAAAAAACATTTTAACTGAGTAAAATGGGTTAGCAAAAATCGGGTTACTTGAGGTCTTTATTTTTTTACTCGTTTTTTTAGAATGAAATTAATAAGTATTGTACCATTTTACAATCCTGATTAAATGCGCCAACCTTTAATGGCACTTGCCAAGGCACTTTAGTACTTTTTTTTAAAGAAGGGCCTTTCAAATTCGACAAATTTTGAAAATTTCAAATTCATAGTTTAAATATGAATTTAATTAACCATATAATGTCTTAATTCTAGGAAGCTGGGGGCAATTGTGTCATTATTTTTACTGTGATTCTAGAAATGTTATTTAGGGTTACGGTTCCAAAGTTTAAATGAACAAAAATAATAAAAATTAACCACATTAACCGAACAATGGTTACAGTTTGACCAAATTTCTAGGTTTTTCTTAAATGCCCATAATTTTCAAACTGCATGGGATAGATTTTTTTCTGATTTTTCTCATGATGGTTACAATCAATCCTGTCACCCCGTATCGGCTTGACGTTGAGTTCTGGGACACCCTATACAGGGTGTATTGGCTAACAATTTTGAAAACAGCCTAGATATAATGGATCGGTACATATAAACCAACTTTGATGTAACTGTTTCATGTATGCAGGCAACAATATTACAATAACACCGTGCATGCACGATCATCGACTGTCATCGACACGAGCCAGTCGGCAGTTGCGAGCAATAAATACGTTCGAGCCGCAGCTACTCTATTTACCTTTCACTGCACCACAATATGAAGCTATCAGCATGTTACGGTTAGGGTGAGCGTCCATTGCTAGAAGAAAGCGATGGGCCCAACCAAATTATTATACGTACATAAATACGATCACGCCTGTTTTCCTTAGAGGTAGAATGTAGAAGTATCGGAGATTAATCGGTGCGGTTGAGACGAGAAAGAATAGAATGTAGAAGACACGACGAAGATCGATCTTCTTTGTGTTTTCTACATTCTATTATTACCGCAATAAATACCGCACTGATTAATTTCTTTTGTGTCGTCTACCTCTCGGTGCGGTCGAAGTAAAAATGGAAAGAACGAAACACATTTTATTCGTTATAAAAATAATAATCTTACTAGCTTTTGCCCGCGGCTTCGCTCGCTTGGAATTTGGTCTGCCACATTAAGTTTCGTGACAGATCATATTAAATAAATATATATTTTTTTACTTAATAGTAAAATTATATTACGACCAAAATTACATAAAATCATTACAAATGTAATGTAGCCTATATGTTATTCCGATGTATAACCTATATTACTGTAAAGTTTCATCCAAATTCGTCCAGTAGTTTTTTCGTGAAAGAGTAACAAACATACATCCATACTCACAAACATTCGCATTTATAATATTAGCAGGATAAGATACGATAGGATATCATGACCCATATTCAAGTAAATATAACGCGACCTACATAAATATGTATACCTGTATTGTGAAATCTATATGGTCATATAAAAATGGAGGGATATTTTGTTAGTCTCGCTAAAACTCAAAAACGGCGTGACCGATTTGAATATCGTTTTGTTTATTTTGTTCGCTCTAATACAGGGAAGGTTTACGAATAAAAATATATAGGGAAAACACAAAATAACAGCTTGAAAAGTTAAAAATTATTTTTTTCTTCCCTTTATTTTCAATTACTTTCAATAGATGGCGTTCGTGTCGGCTTTATCGTCTAACGGACGTGTTGTTATACAAAACTGTCGTTTACCATTTGTGGGATTTTGAAAAGTATTGCATACTTAAGTGCTAACATACCAGAAGAAGATAAATAGAGGGAAATCGAAGGGAAGATAAATAGAGGGCCATCTAGTTATATATAAAAGTTGATAACTAAGTCGTCTCTTACTTTAAAATCGACGATGGAGACCTTCCAATTAAAATGTCTCGCTTGCTGCACTGAAATTCAATTCCCGTCGTAAATATACGCGGGTGTAGTAACATGTGAAGACGCCTTTAAATATAATAAAACATGTAAAGTATAGCGAGTTCACATTTTGGCAAAGAATAAGATATAATGCAGTGGCAATGTACAGATCTTCGTATAATTTCCATATTTTAGTATATTATACAGAAATTTGCTTACTGATGAAAGACGATACATACATACCCCTACGGGAGACAGGCGTGATTATTTGTTTATATGTATGTAAAAGGATTTTACTGACTGGAAATTTTACTGGTTAATCATGAAGATTGCTATTTTCTAAAAAGTTGTACATGTTATTGTGTTTTGCATTCATTCCATATTTTTATGCAGAGAATTATTTTTATAATATCATATATAACAAAGAAAAAATAGAGCTCTAAAGCATAGATTATACAATGGAGATTCATTATTCTCATGAGGCGAAGTAAGAATGAATAAAGATCTAGATGAGTCAGCTTTGTAAAATATTGAAACAAAACAGCCGAAATTAAGTTTTTATCGCTCCCGCGTTCACTTTTCCTTTACAACACAAGGAAAGGAATGAAGACGAATGTTAGTAAGACGAAAATGATGGTTTTTGAAAGGGAGGACACTTACGACGCAGTGTGAGGTGCTGATTGCAGGAGAAAAAGTTGAACAAGTGAATGAATTTGTATATTTGGGGTCATTGCTTACAAGAGTAACTCTATTGCAAATCTATCTAAACAATTCTGAGTTTATGTAACACACAGACCGTCAGTCCATTTGATTTGATTGTTAATTTTTAACAATTATGTTTGGTCAGTACCAAAAAAGCCGTAAGCAGAATGGCAGGCATATTACAGTTAATATGCCCGCTATTCTGCTTACGGCTACGCATGGGATCTTTAGGGGGCTTCTTCAAATAAAATTCTTCCAAATGATATTAATTTATTTCTTCTTGTTTATCACACTTTATCATATTATTTTTATATCTCAATATATATAATTTCAATTATGGTATGATATGGTATGGTAATGACCACAAATTGCTTTTAAGAGAAACATACACTTTTCGGTTGTCTTCCGTAAAGTCTACTATACCTGAAGATGCCTCGTGTTGGGGCGAAACACGTGTCGTTTACAAGATGGAAAAGTGATGTGTGTTTGGTGTTGTATATAGTGGTTGGTGGGTGGAGAATTGATGGCCGATTTTCGGTAAGTTTTTGGTTTAAGTTCCAAATAAATCCACTTAACCCAACGGAAAAACACACATTATTAATTTTGCTGTTATTGTTTTGCTTGTCGCGGATCTTTGACTGTCCATATAGAAACATACACCTCGAATCCAATTTCTTCGTCCGACTTCAAGTTCTGAAACCAATTTAACCTCTACGTCATTCGTAGGTAACTTAAAAAAAAACAATATACTTCATCATTTAGATCGAGTAGAATCATACATGTATGTATGAAGCCATTAGCAAATTAATCGAAATTTATTTTTGTATTAATCTCGATATGGTATAATAGATGTACTCACAAAGAGATTTATGTCTTATTACGAGGTAGTACATATATATATATTCTTTATGCTATATTAGTATTTACTTTCTCCAATTTCTTTCCTTTGATGGCAATTAGTTATAACTATTATGTCAGTGTCGAGTAAAATACGATACCATCAAATCTCTTGAAATATATAAATATATAAAATAGTCAACTTATCACCTTACGTATTCATAAAATGGCGGCTATTCTACCAAAACCTTCTATGGACTTTTTCAGTCAACTTAAAAAATCACGAACACATATTTATTTCATATCACTTCACTTATACACCTTATCTTTTTTTTTTATGTAACTATTAAAACCTCATTTTGAAATCTCAATCCTGGTCAATCAAGCCATTACAACTTTTAAAAAAATAATTGACAAGACGTCCGTCAATAAGTGACAAGAACATTTAATAGAAAATGGCTGCGCGCGGAATAGAGACAGGACGATGTCTAGAAAACACTACACATTGCTGGAACGTTTTCGAATTTTGGGAATTGACTAGAACTTTCTATCTTAAATTCCTTTCGATCGTTTTAGGTGCATCGAAGGAGAGTTTAAAAGTTTAATACGAAAGAAAATAGTATGATAGAAGAATAGTAGTGGAAATAAAGTGAAGAGAAGTGAAACTAGTGGGTATATATACTCGTGCACTCGCACTCATGTAGAGGACTATTGCGAGGGGTCTTCACTTGATCCGCATTGCAGATCTACTGCGCGCTCGGGTCCCTTCCACTTTTCCCTGCACTACTAGGCGCTCGAGAAAGAAGGAAAGTACGCGACCTTGTATAATGGAGGATAGACGATATTTAACCTTGAGTTCTTAGAGAATGGAGAAGTTTGTCCTGAACCCGGTCCAAGAGTCGCCAACACCACATTTCTAGCACGAACATAGACGTCCTCTCTGGCAGCTCGTCGCAGGGTCCATGTCTCCGCCGCATACAGGAATAGAGGGAAAACAAGCGCCCTCGCCAACCGCGTTTTGGTTTTTTTACGTCATTTTTTTTTTAATATGCTCCCGACTAAATATTTACACAAATTAAAATTGTTCAGTTAAACTCGTAGAGAGCTACGATCCTGTAGCTGCGGTTACAGTGAATTTGCTTCCATAATTGTGCTGAATGGTGATCGCAATGAAATATGAACTTTATGCAATAGTAATAAAGTAGACGATTGAACGCATATCTAATAATGGCTTCGTTTATTTTTCTAAAATGTCCTTCACTCGTTTTATTTTTTCACGTTAACTCTAGAGACGTGTTCAAAATATAATAAGCGATGGATTTAAAAAGATAAGCAAGTGTTGTTGAATGACATATCTATTATAACACAACGAGGCCTAATATACATAGTACGTCTAAAATGTAGGCCTACTTTTCTCTAGATATAATTCACTCAACTTAAAAAAAACAAAAATAATCTCTTAGAAAATTTATATGGTTATATTATATCAAATACATTTACTCGCAAATACACAAACACACGCTCATACACACACATGCACGCGCACACACACACACACACACACACGCAAACGTGAAAGTTAACTGTAACTTTTGCTATAGCTTAATGTACAATTTTTCTTTTCATTAATTTAAATAATATTCAATATTATATAAAACTGCATTACCTCTGACTCACTCAATGACTTTGGTAAACATATATATATATATATATATATATATATATATATATATATATATATATATATATATAGTAGTAGTATGGCATACGTCCTATATTATTAATTTATCAATGCAATTTCATATTATATAAAAGTACATTAGTAGTCACTGACCGACTAAGATATTATTGGCGAAACTTGATATTTAAAGATCTGAAGCTTGCAAACATTGCTCGACGGCCCGCATGAATTGTAATATAACCTTCGGGAGTCGCTCTCGAAGAAACAATGGTTAGAATTGCGAACACATGGGTGGAGGGAGAACAAACCGAAACGGGGGAAAATAAGATGGCCGCCACACAAAATTAAGAAAAATTACTATTTTTATAAAAATGTATTTATCCCCGATGAATTGATCCGACACGTGGCTTGCATATTCCGTCGCTCTCCAATCTGAACGTTCGCGGTGAATAAATTTAAATTTTGGCACCGACAGACGTACTAGTCTGCGAATGGAATATTTCATCGTATTAGATTATCGCCATTGGTTGGGGATGCCCCGCAAATTGTTCTGTTTAGCATAAGAATAGGGTGTTTCGTGAATATTTTACTTACTCATTTACTAACTGCGCTGGCTCAGTGTCCTGAAGTGGATCTTGGCCTCCATAACGAGAGTCTTCCATCTTTCTCTGTGCTACACTATTTCTTGCCAATTGCTGACTTGAAGTTCACACAAGTCAGTATCCACCTGATCTCTCCAGCAGTCAGTCGTCCAACTCACCTTCGACCACATGGTGGACACAAATACGCCCTCCTAAGTGTGAAACTTCGATTCTCTCCACTTTCGCTCAAGGTGACCGAGGGAATATTTAGTTAGTCCACCAAGTCTTCCATCTTCTCTTCTCGGTCTGACCACGATCTTAAGGAATATTCCACAACAAGACAGAGCCAAAGAAGTCTGTGAGCCTTGATTTCACCCATAATGTTTGGCTAGTCCACCAGGTCTTCTACTTCATATTATATTAATAACCGCAGTCATATAGACTTCTGGGATCTTTAGGGGGCTTCTTCAAATAAAATTCTTCAAAATGATATTAATTTATTCTTGCGTTTCATTGTACATTTTATATCTCAATATATATATATATATATATATATATATATATATATATATATATATATATATATATATATATATATATATATATATATATATATATATATATATATATATATATATATATATATATATATATATATATATATATATATATATATATATATATATATATATATATATATATATATATATATTATAATTTCAATGTTTTGTGCCGGACGGGTGACATGTCCAATCCAAAAAACGTCACTCGAACTAATGCATTTTGTTTTTATAAAACAATTTATTTCTTTTTTTATTTAAATTTGAATATTACGAATGTAAAAAAAATATTGTAATATATATAGTTTTAATGCATTAGTGATACATTTATGAATGTATCACTACAGTACATCATCAACAGCCTCCAGTGCTAGAAATAGGAGTCCGACTCCTCGCAAGAAGCGCCACCTAGCCCGATATTTTTATGAGATAGGAAGCGAATGAGCAGGCTTGTCACCCGACGGAAAGCAATCAACGCCGCTCATAGACATCCGCATTCCCTTAGCCAGTGCATTGCCGGCATTTAAGAAATGTGTAGACTTGTTTTTTGAATGTTACTTCTACATATTGGTTCGAAAATACAGCTGGGGGTAGCTGGTTACACAGTATAGTGTGCGTGGGAAGAAGTTTCGAGAAAAGCGCACCGTATTGGATCGCCACTCATTCAGATGGTGGAGATGAATCTTTGAATTGGATTCGAAGATGTTAATGCTGGTAGCCTATTGGCTTTAACAGCTTTATCGTATTCAGGGCCCGCGGGCTGAAAGCCCAAGTATAATATAATTGGGAATCTGCGCAAATCGCAGACTCCATCGGCCTGACGCCGTGTCGGAGGTACACATATGTGTATGTGCTGATTTTAAACTCGTCATGATTCTACGTTAAACATGTAGGGGAGGATTGAACTTTAGTAACTATAGTCCCTATTAGTTCCATAGACCCTAAGGTCTAGGGGGTGAGAACCGACCGGGTACGTGAGAGAATCTCGTGTAAGCGGCCGGTGTAGAAGTGTTCCCTACTCTACGTGCTCGGCTAGAGCCGGGGTGCGTGTGAGTGTTGGTGTCGTGAGTGGATCCGAATGCCGGAACACATCCGGATCGTGTAACACGTTACACGGGCGTCGTCTTTTCGGGCGCGCGTTTAAATCGGGTGAATAATTTACCGATTGTACCACCAGTGGATTCGGATGGGATTCGGATCTCTCAAAATGTTTCTTAGAGAATGTTTTAAAGTGTTGTTTGACGCTCAAAATGTTTCTTAGAGAGTGTTTTAAAGTGTTGTTTGACGCATGAATCTTTTTGTGGCGAGTTTAGTAAGGATGTGAATAATGGGGACAAAAGAAGCGATGGAGGGGGATATGGAAGTAAAGTAGCTGGGTCTCCAGATTTCTGAACTAAGCGTACGAAACACGGTAATAAAAAAATGCTACCACTTAACTGGCAGCCCTATATCAGGGCTGGTTAACTGACAGCCCTATATCAGGGCTGTTATTCTGCGAAAGCGCGGTACTTTTCCGATCCAGCCCGCCCCTTTATCTACCACTATGAAATACTATAATAGTGAAAACAAAACGGTTTTTTTTTTAATCTAAGCTCATATTTTAATGAATTCATACAATAAAGTTATTAATAAAAATACACTGAAGTAGCAGATTTTAAGATTCCTTTTCCATTGCCGGAAGCAATATGTAGTGGAAACAAAGCGAAGTGTGTACTAGCATCTTCATATTTGTGGAATAGACAAAAGAAAACACAACGGGAGTGCAACAATGCGCCGACGGCTTACTTTGCGTGTTCTTTTGTGTCGAGTGTGTAGTTTACATTCTAAACTACATAATAGTAGTATGTAGTTCATATATCACTACAACAAGGGTAGACGTCGTAATAAGAGGGTTATGTGGACAGTCAAAAGTTTTACTTAGCTAAGATCCGCGACAAGCAAAACAATAACAGAAAATTAATAATGTGTGCTTTTCTGCTGGATGAAGTGGACTTGTTTGGAACTTAAACCAAAAACTTACCGAAAATCGGCCATCAATTCTCCACTCACCAACCACTATACACAACACCAAACACACACTACCACTTTTCCGCCTTGTAAACGATACGTGTTTCACCCCAACACGAGGCATCTTCAGGTATAGTAGACTCTATGGAAGACAACTTGACTTTTCGGTTGGTGAGTGGAGAATTGATGGCCGATTTTCGGTAAGTTTTTCGTTTAAGTTCCAAATATATCCACTTCATCCAGCAGCAAAACACACATTATTAATTTTCTGTTATTGTTTTGCTTGTCGCGGATCTTAGCTAAGTAAAACTTTTGACTATCCACATAGTGATGGATTTCCGCAAAGTAACGCCTGACTCCATTAATAATAAGAGGGTTAACACAAAATCGTTTACGACGAAGTTGTAAAGCTTATAACTTGCAATTGTAGACAACCCACAATCAAATCAAGATTTCTTTAGAACTATATATAGGTCTTGTGGTAGAACTATGTTACAGATCGACTAATCACTATACGCTTATTGATTGTATTCTGACAATAATGAGATAACATACAGCCTTCACCTCACGCACATGGTTTCAACAAGATAGCGCCACGCTTCACGATGCTAAAGAGACTATGGATGGAGCTTCTTCGTGATTTCTTTCCCAATAAATTAATAAGCCGCTTCTACGATATCCCCTGGCCACTCAGGTTACCGGATCTCACCCCTAGGACTTTTTTCTGTAGAGCCACGCTGCAAACAAATATTTTGTCAAAAATAGCATTTTATTTGTATGTAGCATGAATGGGCCGGCTCGCCCGGGGAAGTACCACACTCCCACAGAATACCGGCGTCTGAGTGGTAGCTCAGCTACCGCACTTCATATCGTACGGTGAGCGGTTCAGTTCCGGAGAGTTCCGATGATCTGCGAAAAGCGGCTGGCAGATACTGAATGCATGAAGCGCAAAGATCGGGCTAGGTGGCACTTCTTGAGGGAGGCCTATGTGCCTAGCAGTGGACTGCAACAGGTTGTTTATGATTATGATAAATTAATTACCCGTTGATATTTAGGTCAAGTTGATTTCCGCTAAGAAATATGGCTCTTAAAAGGGGACTTTTTGACTTGAGAGGTTGTAAGGGTTTTGTACTTTCCTATACTGTGCGCTATGTAGTCTCAGAGAGCCAATTAGCTCCTTGTGTCGTGAAACGTACATACGTAAAGTGGGTAGGACGTAAGCGTAATTAAGAATGTACTGTTGAGTTACTTCATGCATGCATTTTGGTTGTACTGCTTGTATTCATATATGTGACGGCATCTTGTTTCTATGGTAAATGTTAAAATACTGTGGACGTCTATGGGCGGTGTTGATTGCTTTCCATCAGGTGACACGCCTGCTCGTTTGCCTTCCTATCCTTATAAAAAAATTAGCCAAAGTAATCTGTGTCACTTTATTCTGTGTCACAAAAACTTTATTTATGACACCTTTTTATTACAATAACTCAAATTAGACCTTAATAATATTATAAATATACAAATAAATAAAAAAAAACAAAAATAAAATAATTTTAATCTAACAAGTGTCATAAAATGTTGTTTAGTGGTAGAGCTACGCTGCAGACGAATATTTTGTCAAGAACGGCATATTATTTGTCTGTAGCATGAATGGACCTGCTGGCCCGGGAAAGTACCACACTCCCGCTAAAAACCGGCGTTTTTAGCGGGAGTGGTAGCTTGTCTACCGCGCTTCGTACGGTGAGCGGTCTGAGTTCCGGAGGTCCAACACCCTCCCCTTCCCACTCCCACTCCGATTCCCGCTCCCACTCCCCGTCCGATTCCCACTCCCACTCACACTCCCACTCCCATTATTTCATTTTCCTTTAAGGTCGGCAACGCGGAAGCGCTGCCTATGGCATTGCGGATGTCTATGGGCGGCGTTGGTTGCTTTCCATCAGGTGACACGCCTGCTCGTTTGCCTTCCTATGCCATAAAATAAATGGGTCTTGCTCAGCATATACCAGGCGTTCTATTGGATTATGATATTTCCTTTTTTTATGTCTCGTTGATGTATGATATTTCTTTCATTCTTCTTTTCTTCTGGCTACTTTTCAGCTAGCCAGAAGAAAAGAAGAAATCACTCTATTCACACAAATACTTCTGGAAGAAATCACTCTATCAATCAATTTCTATAAAAAAATAAATGATAGAATAAGAAATGAAGATATAAGAGAGCAATGTGGAGTAAAAGAAGGTGTTGTGACAAAAGTAGAAAAAGGGATGATTAGATGGTTTGGGCACATAGAGAGGATGGATGAAAGACGACTGGCAAAAGAAATTTACGTTGCGAATGTGGATGGAAGGGCCGGAAGAGGAAGACCACGAGAAAACCAAATTGCTGAACTTTTTAAGAAAGGCCAGGTCAAAAGTACCCTCAACCGGCGGGTTTGCATGAGGAGAATAATGAGTGTGGAGGAAGCAAGGGAAGTATGCAGAGATCGTAGCAGATGGAGATCTGTGGTCTCTGCCTACCCCTACGGGAGACAGGCGTGACGATATTTATGTATGTATCTATAAAAAAAATCCCACCGACCGCTGATTGTAATTCGTGTGAAACAAAACGATTTTAATTAAACCACCGCTCGGACTCCAATATCCGACGCGAGTTCCGATGTAAATCCAATAAACGACGGTGGACAGCCGCGGACGCGGTGAAGGTGTCGCTATAACGACGGTGCCTTTGTTATAGCAACTAGCGAGGTTGTTCCGAAAATTGTCAGCCACAGAGTAAATATGATCTCTTTCTGAAACTACTTTGAATTAACAGCTTATTATTTACGGTTACCCTATATTTATTTGTGTATGTATATTAGCAGCGTAGCGCACTTAACCCGCGCCCGCGGCACAATACCTTTCTAGCCAATATCCAACATTTTTTTGTTTTGCGGACCATTTGGCGCCCCTTTGTGAGTAGCACCTGGGATGGGACCAATGATGCCCCCCTTGCCCCCCTTGCCCCCCTGCCCCCCTGCTCCTCCCTCCCATGCCTCCTGCCCCCCCCTTGCCCCCCCCCTCGCTACGCCGCTGATATATATACTTATATATTTACTTATGGCTATTATCTTATATTGGTATATTTTTCTTTCTTTTTTATCATCATAACGATAATATATCACCAACTTATATCAAATTATCCTTTTAACATTGTGTCCATCCTACGGTTGTCTGGAAGAAATCGCTATTAGCGATGCGATCGCCATTTGTATATAAATATTACAATCAATAATTGTATAACTTTGTTTTTGGTGTACAATAAAGAATCTATCTATCTATCTAAGATACTTAGTTAAGATAGATAAGTATTAGTTAACATTCAAGTTTGGATTAACCATATATTATTAATGATAAATAAATAAATAAATGGTAAATTAATAAATAAATGATAAATTAATAAATAAATGATAAATAAATAAATAAATGATAAATTAATAAATAAATGATAAATTAATAAATAAATTTATGATAAATAAAAGAAAATTGAATAAATATATGGACAGTCAAAAGTTTTACTTAGCTAAGATCCGCGACAAGTCGCGACTTGTCGCGGATCTTAAAGCCAAGTAAAACTTTTGACTGTCCATATAGTGATGGATTTCCGCAAAGTAACCTCCTGACTCCATTAATAATTGAATAAATAAAAATCGGTCGTTGCTCCAGGCTACCGTATTGATAGTTAAAACAGTTCTAATGACTACCGAGCTCTGGAAGATGTCATTAGAAGTAAAACCACACGTGTGGTTGATAATCGAGACGTCATGGCTCCTTACATTCCTAGAGAAATGTAATGGAGGTGTCTATACGCTCGTAAATAGTAGCGAAGTGTCTGGTTTACGTGAAATACAGCTGAGATTTTCGCGGAGAACACGCGAGATTCAAGCTCTAAAGAGGAGCTATTTATCATACGCAGAATCCTTTTGTCTTTTAAGTTTATCATAAACAAAAGCGGAGCGTCTGTCTATGATATTGAAATAAGTGTTCTAAGCCTTTATTTTCTAAGCCTTGACGTTCTTTTCGTCCTTGAATGTATTCTATAATCACGATAAAAAACCTTCGAACCTTGGAACCTTCAAAAAGCAAGTCCACATTTTCCTTAAAGGCTGGCAACGCTGCACTATCCATGGGCGGCGTTGATTGCTTTCCATCAAGTGACACGCCTGCTCGTTTGCCTTCCTATCACATAAAAAGAAACGGATTTTCCTCGCCAACTTACATTAATGACGTTATGTTTTTATATCATTTTTATAATATTATATAAATATATCACTTATATTTTTGAATTGTGGTGGTGTATTATACAATATAGTTCGCTTAAGACATATAAGTGAAGTGATATAAAATAAATGCGTGTATTTATATATATAATAAATGCGTTTTATATATAATAAATGCGTTATTACTTATTAAGTTAACTGAAGGTTTTAGTAAAACTGCCACTATTTTATCAAGATTTGATATTATTGTATTCACGATTCAAGAAATTCAAGAAAAGAAAATAATAAAATATACTTACTGCACAGTGGTTCATACTGCACCAAGTCATTATCAAACTCAAGTGTTTATCGTTGTTACTAGCATATATACATTACTCTATTCATAACCGCAGACAACATTTCCCTGTATTACCAATGAGATATATTCCATTTTCTTTTGCTTTTTCTTTTGCTCCATATGAATAACTCAACTAGAATCAACTCCACGGAATGTGAACAAGGGAAAAAAATTGCTAGCGATACGTAAATATGTAAATGTTAGAACACACCGTGAGCCTCACGACCTACTTTATGATATATATTTTTTCTATAACATCGTTTTGCCTTGTATATTTTAGTTCACAATATTAAAGTTAGGCTAAAACTAGTGTAGGCTTGGGAATATTTAAAAGGTTCCTCATGATAAGGATGATGCGTGGAAAAGGATTCAAAAGAAACGCACCGTATTTGAATCTCTACTCATCCGGTTGGTGGGGGTAGAACTGATGAATCTGCGAAGGGCGGCTGACAGAAACTGGATGCGTGAAGCCTATGTGACTATTTATATAAGTGACTATCTATATTTTTCTAATGACTAAAAATTAAGTGCTCCAATATAAATTGTTACCATTGTAAATTTCGTTACAAGGTTTTTGTGATAATATAATTCCTATGTGACTATCTATATTTTTCTATTGACTAAAAATTAAGTGCTTTAATATATATTGTTTCCATTATAAATTTCATTACGAGACATTTGTGATGATAATTTAATTCGTATGTATCTATCTATGTAAGTGACTATCTATATTTTTCTATTAACTAAAGACTAAGTGTTCAAATATAAATTGCTTCCATGGGTGAATTTCGTTACGAGGTTTTGTGACGATAATATGATTCCTATGTGACTATCTATGTTAGTGACTATATATATTTTTCTATTGACCAAAAATCAAATGCTCAAATATAAACTATTTCCATTGTAAATTTCGTTACGAGACTTTTGTAATGATAATTTAATTCCTATTTGATTATCTATGTAAGTGACTATCTATATTTTTCTTTTGACTAAAAATAAGTGCTCAAATATAAATTGATTCCATTGTGAATTTCGTTACGAGGTTTTTGTGACGATAATTTAATTCCTATGTGATCTATTTAAATGACAATATTTATGTTTCTATTGACTAAAAATTAAGTGCTAAAAATATAAATTGTTTCCATTGTAAATTTCGTTACGAGACTTTTGTAATGATAGTTTAATTCCTATGTGATTATCTATATAAGTGACTATCTATAGAAGTGACTATCTAAATTTAGATTTTTATATTTGAGCATTTATTTTTTCAGTCAATACTAAAAAATAAGTGCTTAAATATAAATTGTTTCCATTGTAAATTTCGTAACGTGGTTTTTGTGACAATAATTTAATTCCCATTTACCCCGGGAAAAGCAATGCGGCCATGCATGAAGTACGCGTTCATTTTACATTTATTGTTTCTATACAATTTAACACATGCTCAAATAATTTATCGTTTTCATAATTTGATGTGTGTACTCAAAGCATACTTCAGATAGCAATTAAGAAATATGTAAAAATGGAGAGCTATTCTTTTAGTTTCGCTAAAACTCAAGAACGGCTGGATCGATTTAAATATTTTTTTTAACATTAAATAATAGCTTGAAAAATGAAAAGTTCTTTTTCTTCCAATCGCTTCCAATTACTTTCAATAGATGGCGTTCGTGACGGCTTTAACGTCTAACGGACGTGTTGTTATGCAAAACTGTCCTTTCTTATGTGCGATTTTGAAAAGTATTGCATACCTAAGTACAAACATACCAGGAGAAGATAAATACAGGGGAACAAATTGTAGGTGAAACGAACTTTACCGGGCCATCTATGATAAATGTGTATTACATTTAAGTATTATCAAAAATAGCAAAGGTAATGTAGTGGTCGGTGAGAAAGCAAATCGGTTATATATATATATATATATATATATATATATATATATATATATATATATATATATATATATATATATATATATATATATATATATATATATATATATATATACGCCTATCCCCCGCAGGGGTTGGCAGAGACCATAGCGCTCCATCCGCTTCCATTCATCGCAGGGAAACGGCTCGTCATTGGTCGCTTTTCGCCCTCGTGAGAATCAGGACGTGACGGGTGGCGAATCACGTCGTCGTCATTTTCGACAAATTAATACCTAATTATACCTAATTAAATTCGTCTTAATGAATCCCACGAGCCGCAAGGGAGGATGGAGGTCAGCCCCAGCCCTGCATGCTGAGGTAAGGCACCATAGTCCCCGGGGAAGCCCGACCCCGGGACGATCGGCACGATTACGACTAGGCTCGCCCCTAGCCACGCATCCATTGGCACGGCATACCGTGGATTGGCGGAGAGGAAGGGAAAGGATAGAGAGGAAAGGAAAGAGCAGGAAAGGAAATATGTCTATGGATAGATAACATAAGATAAGCCTTTATTCACTAACCAGAGTATTAACAATTGTAATATGATTAACACACACCATGAATTAATAAAGTGCCATCAACAAACAGTTTTTTTGTCAGTTAGGCCTCTTCTTATTTCTTTCATTTCTCTCTCCCTTACCTTATCTTCTCCGTCACTTTGGTAAATCGTCTTCCCATTTATTTCTTTGCCTTCCTTCTTGTCTTTTTCCATTCCTGGGATATCATTCAATAATGTCTCTTGTCCACGTTTCTTTTTTTTTATCCTCATGCTGTGTCCCGTTCAGTTCCATTTTAGTTTTCTGATTGTTTGTAAAACATCAATAGCATTATTTAGGTTTTTTCCCTAATTTTCCAGATATTTCAGGGTCTTGTAGCCTTATCTTTATCATGCTTCTTTCCATGTTGTGTTGACAAGTTACTAGTTGTTGGTTGTTTTTGCACATGGCAGGCCAAGTTTGACATCAATAATTCTAAAGACAAATTTCATACAAATTCTCATCCTATATTTAGGATCTTTACCCATTATTCAGCCGAATAAGCGGAGTAGCACATAATAACGGTACAATATTGTACGTCTATTATTTGTTCAAGTTCTATAAGAAAGCCATTGAAAAACAAGTCTGCCTTTTAAATCACAGCGTGAGTTACTCTGTTGCGTGACAAATCACTCTATTCGGTAAGCGACTGACACAGAACGGGGAATTTGTCTTCTTTGCAATGGCTTTGCGATGTGAAACAGAAATAAATTCTGATACCAAACATACAACGAGATTTAGATGTACATATATTTGGTACTATGTTTAATTTGGCTTTCTTCTCTTAAATACTTTTTGATTGTATTCTGTTACGCTTGCGTTATACATCGTAACTCATAATCCGCCATATTTCTTTTTATTTTCTAAACCAATAAACACGCTTTATTTTAAACAACACTCCTCTCTCTCTTTCACACATATCTTCTATGCTTATCGAAGCTATCACTTATTCTATGGTAATGAGGAAACCAAGCTCCTGGTCACTGAGAGCAAGATCCTCAGAAAAATACTGGAACCAGTGCGGAGGGAAGACAGATGGACGGTTATGGATACTTTTGACCCGGCCTTTCTTAAAAATTTATGCATCAATGCTGGCCGGGATAACCATACTCGGAATAAATATCTGTAGGCCATACACGTATTTATATTAGATATATATTTATTATAATAATATTTCTTAATCTTAAATATCACAATAGGTATTCTAAATTGAAATAATACCAGCATTGCTCAATTGTTTAATTGATACAAAACGATTAGTCAGTCTTGGAGCCAGGTGTTGGTGGGGAGGGAGGTTTATCCCGACGGCCGGGGAGGGGTGTGAGGGGGGGGGGGGTGTAAGTATTATTGAGGTGCTCAGACTTAATGGCAGCTTGCCGTCTCGTTGACGCTAATCTGCCGAAGTAATAGTGCTTGTTTTCTCAATATATTATATATAAGAAGAATAATTTACAACTGACATTCTTTTACTTTCAAAATTCTGGAACATTCTAATGGGACAATGGAATTTCGCATTCTATTACTAATCACTCGTCAAACATTATGTTTATATTATAATTAAAGGTCTTGTAGCTGTTTACTACAGAATATACACTTCAAGAACAAATTCGCGGAACAAGCTTTGTTACTACGCACTTGCGGAATGCGCTTTGTTACACCGCATTCGTGGAATGCGCTTTGATTTTCAGCATTCGTGGAACGCGCTTTGTTGCTGCACACGTGTAGGCACAACCGCGTCTCCCGCACCCCGCACTTGTCTCCCGCCATTCATCAGTTGTATATATAATAGGTCCACTTGGTATAGTAAAAAGAGTATTAAACCAGACTCCTGTTGCATCACTTCGCAGTTAAGATACTACCTCTTACAGTCTAATACAGTTCTGTAATGAGGTGTCTCTGGAAGAAATAATGGCAAAAGTAACTTAACAATTATTCTCTTATTTGACTCATTTTACTAGCGACTGTCTCTCTTTTTCAATTCCTACTATTCGTTCACACTCTCCCTATAAATCTATATTTGTATCAATATCAGCCCGCGGCAATCCACTGGTGCACATAGGCCTCACTCAAGGCGCGCCACCTAGCCCGATCTTCGGCTAAACGCATCCAGATACATACATTATATATATACATATTTGCGCAGAGGCAATATCGTAACCAATGAGGTATATTTATATATCTCGTTTAAATTTACAATCTTTAATAAAATATTTTTTATATATCCACTCACAGAGTTTTTGTTTTCTTTGATGACAATTAGTTAAAACTATTATGTCAGTGTCAGAAAAAATGGAAAAATAACAAATCTCTCGATATATCTAGTCAGCTTGTCACGTTACGTCTTGATAAAATGGTGGCTATTCTACCAAAACCTTCTATGGACTTTTTCAATCAAATTAAAAAATCACGATACATGCATTTATTTCATATCACTTCACTTATAAGCCTTAATCGAACTATATTGTATAATACGCCACCACAATTAAACAATATAACTGATAATATTATAAGATTATGAAAATGAAATAAAAACACAACGTCACTGATGTAAGTTGGCGGGAAAAGTCTCCACTCGCACACTTGATGTTAATACAGTTAAAAAAAATTAAATTACAAAATAAAAATTTTCCTTGTTGACCTAAGTAGGAATTGATTTTCATTTTTTTTATATGGACAGTCAAAAGTTTTACTTAGCTAAGATCCGCGACAAGCAAAACAATAACAGAAAATTAACAATGTGTGTTTTTCCGTTGGGTTAAGTGGATTTATTTGGAACTTAAACCAAAAACTTACCGAAAATCGGCCATCAACTCTCCACCCACCAACCGCTACACACAGCGCCATACACACATTATCACTTTTCCATCTTGTAAACGACACGTGTTTCGCCCCAACACGAGGCATCTTCAGGTATAGTAGACTCTACGGAAGACAACCGAAAACTTTTCGGTTTTTTCCTGTAGAGTCTGGAGTCTCGTTTAAGTTCCAAATAAATCCACTTAACCCAACGGAAAAACACACATTGTTAATTTTCTGTTATTATTTTGCTTGTCGCGGATCTTAGCTAAGTAAAACTTTTGACTGTCCATATAGTGATGGATTTCCGCAAAGTAACGCCTGACTCCATTAATAATCTTGTAGTGGATGACACAGTGTAGTGATGTTAATATAGTTATTTATTTTTTCATATATTAATTCATGAATTAAATTTTATTAATTAATTTTAGTTTTATATGGGGAAAATTTTTTCTTAAATAAGATATTTAGCACGATAAGAATGCGAATTAAATGTAATTCTTCTAATAAAAAGTAACTGAAATAAAATATTTCTTTGCTGCCTAAGTGGACCTCGACTTTATTTTTTATTACATGTTTATTATTAAAAACAAAATAAAAATACAGTTTAGAATTTGGTACTAAAAAACTTCAGAAATTTATTTAAAAAAAAATCCTTGAATACGCTTTGATCTTTCAAAGACTTCTGTACCATAAAGATAAGAAAAGCGGGCATGGTATTTTGTTACGTTCTAGATCAGGGCTGTCCAAACCAGTTACATTGCGGGCTCATACAAAATTACTTCGTAATTTGGTACTGCATAAGTAAATACATAAACGTTATTAATGGAGTCAGGCGTTACTTCGCCGAAATCCATCACTATGTGGACAGTCAAAAGTTTTACTTAGCTATAATAAGATCCACGACAAGCAAAACAATAACAGAAAATTAATAATGTGTGTTTTTTGTGCTGGATGAAGTGGATTTATTTGGAACTTAAACCAAAAACTTACCGAAAATCGGCCATCAATTATCCAAACACACATTACCACTTTTCCATCTTGTAAACGACACGTGTTTCGCCCCAACTTGAGTATCTTCAGGTATACCTGACCTACTATAGTAGACTCTACGGAAGACAAACGAAAAGTTACTTAGAAAGCTAAGTTAAAGTTTTGACTATCCACATAAATACATAAAGTTAAGTTTTCAACAACGTAATCATAGAAGAGATACCATTCATATGTTTATTGGTTCTTCATCCTCATCACCTAAAATGCGATCGAGTACGGTGCGTTTTCCCCCAAAACTTCTTTCCACCCTTCAAAATACAAACCTACACATATCTCGAATACCGGCAACGCTTTTGCAATGCCTAAGGTGATACAGATGCCTATGGGCAACGTTGATTGCTTTCCATCAGGTGACACGCTTGCTCGTTTGCCTTTCATTTCCATAAAAAAAACCTTTAATAATTTATGATTTCTTTAATTTGATTGGAAGATTGTTTGTTGCCGGATATATTCTGTAAAAGTAAATTTATTATCGTATGACAAACTAAACTAAATTCCCTTAGCTCAGAGACTCGAAATCTTCTTGGCCTTCAAAAAGGTCTTCCGCCACTGTGCCCTGTCCTACACCACCTCTTGCCAGTTACTCACTTGAAGGTAGCGCAAGTCAGCCTCCAATATGTCTCTCTAGCTGTACCTGAGGCGCCCCACAGGACGGCGTCCAGTTGGACGACGCACATACGCTCTTTTTACTTTTTTAGTCTCTCCGATTATATTGGAGACCATCTTTGTGTTACAGGCTCGACTAAAAATAAAGCGTAAACAGAAGCCGCCAACTCTATGCGGCCCGCGTGTCACGCTCTGAACAGCCCTGGCTTTAACCGATGTATAAGTAAGACCTTGAACAAATAACAAAATTACAAGTTGAGCAGGTGTCGCGTTGGATTACACGCGAGGGGAACTCAGTTCCTAAACAACGTTGTAATTCGATTGGATATTAATGTCACGTACCGTACATACACTTGGCTCGTATTACGTGACGTCACAGGATTACTAAGTATTTTACTAATTGACTTATTACTTCCCCTATTCGTATTAATTGAACCCTGAATCCTTCTTATACTATCAATCATCATTAACAGCCTGCGGCAGACATAGGCCTCCTCCATGAAGCGCCACCTAGCCCAATCTTCGGCTAAACGCATCCAGTTTGGACCTTGGAACCACACTTGGGTGCACCCGGGTCCCTTGAGATGCTGTAGGTAGACCGAAGAGGCTGCTGCAGTTCTTTGAGGAGATGGGGTGGATATAATAAGAGCTATCCATTCTGACGACACGCAAAATAGGCGCGTGATGACGTCGAAATCAGCATCATCAATCGACCTTGCAGAAATCAGCCCGTCACACCATCTACCATCCACCATCTACCAGTTTCTGCCAGCCACCCTGCGCGAATCGTCGCAACATCTAGCCGGGGGACGGGGTTTTCAGAAGCAAGATAACTTAATGTAGTTTGTACATCATCATCGACCACCTTCAACAGCCTGCGGAAGTCCCCTGCCCGATCTTTGGCTTCACGCACCCAGTTTCTGCCAGCCGCTCTACGTAGAACGTCGCAACATGTAGTCGGGGGGGGGGGGGAGGTCCTACGCTATTACTCCAGTACTCGTCTAATCCAGTGGTTGTCGGATCTCCGGACAAACGTGATCAGCTGATTGCCACTTCAGTTTGCTTAATTGTTAATATAATCTGTCATATTATTTATAATATTTCTAACGCATAAATGTATAGATTAAAAAAAACCTTTTTTGTTTTTTAATAAAACTTAATGGACGCCATATTTTATAATATAATCTATCCCGAAATCGGGTATCGGAATTAAATTACCCTGTATCATTTTTTAATACGATCCCTTCGGCTTATCTCCCGGAAGCAGCATCGTCGTGAATAAATTTGTTTAAGATAAGTCACGATATCCTTTTGTTTTCGGCACGTTTAAAAAATATATATATTTATAGCAGTGCTTGTTAAGATCTCATACTATTAATACTCCTAACGGCAATGATATTGGGCGCACGATGAAAGGTAGGGATCACTTTGTACATTGCGTACTTGATTAAAAGTTGAAGTAAAAACGTTGCCTACAGACCAATGTTAACGAAATAGAAACAAATTATGAATAGCGACAATAACGGGAAGAATATGTATCTAATGGAATATAACGCTACCACGCGAAATCCCCCTGTCGTCGCCTGCTTCTGGGGGAACGCCAGCGACAGACCCAATGTAGGAGTAGGTTCAGTCACATCTCGACGACGCAAAGTCGTTAAAGGACGCCCAAAAACCGCTGAGAACAGCGGCATGTAGGACCGGGCCGGTCGCCCATTTGAGTTGCCGCGTGAGCAATGCGGTTCATCCCCGAGGCTCAATCCCATACTCCTGTGGGTGTAGATGTCCCCGTAATATATATCATGGAGTAAATAAAACCAACTCACTTTTCCCTCGTGCCTCACCGCGAGGTCAGCGCTTAAGATCGGTGCCGACAGGAATACAAATTTTATATCGTCTTTCATTTTTTTATCCAACTTCCTGCCAATTTGTGCCAGACCATTTTCGATTCAGATCGAGACAGATTGAAGGCAGTATAAAATTCATTAAACTATAACTAGTTGTTATAGTCGGTGACTGTCAGTTTGGTAGATACATTCGTCTAGCAATGAACTGATTCAGGTCATCGGCAATGACTGATAATGATGAAAATATTTTCAATTATAATTTTTTTTTATATTTATAGTCACGCTTATCCCCCGCACGGTGACGGCCGGTTGGCTCAGTGGCGGGGCCCTCCGCCCGCGGAGTCAATGGTCGCGGGTTCGATTCCCGCATCGGAATAAATATTTATATGGATTTATAAATGTTTATTCCGCGTCTGGTAACCCCTCCATTCCGCATTTCCTTTCCTGCCCCTTCCTTTCTTCTCTATCCTTTCCCTTCCTCTCCGCCAATCCAATTGGTCTGCCGTGCCAATGGATGCGTGGCTAGGGGCGAGCCTAGTCGAAAGCGTGCCAATCGTCCCGGGGTCGGGCTCCCCCGGGGACTATGGTGCCTTACCTCAGCATGCAGGGCTCTGCTGGGGCTGACCTCCATCCTCCCTTGCGGCTCGTGGGATTCACTAAGACGAATTTAATATACCTAATTTGTCGAAAAAATGACGGCGACGTGGTTCGCCACCCGTCACGTCCTGATTCTCACGAGGGCGAAAAGCGACCAATGACGAGCCGTTTCGCTGCGATGAATGGCAGCGGATGGAGCTCTGTAGTCTCTGCCAACCCCTGCAGGGGATAGGCGTGAAAATATATATATCCCCCGCAGGGGTTGGCAGAGACCACGGAGCTCCATCCGCTAAAATTCATCGCAGCGAAACGGCTCTCGATTAGTCGCTTTCATCCTCGTGAGAATCAGGTCGTGACGGGTGGCGAACCACGTCACCGTCATTTTAAAAAAATAGGTATATTAAATTCGTCTTAGTGAATCCCACGAGCCGCAAGGGAGGATGAAGGTCAGCCCCAGCAGAGCCCTGCATGTTGAGGTAAGGCTCCATAGTACCTGGGGGAGCCCGATCCCGGGAAGGTTGGCACGCTTGCAACTATGCTCGCCCCTAGCCACGCATTCATTGGCAAGGCAGACCGTGGATTGGCGGAGACGAAGGGAAAGGATAGAGAAGAAAGAAAAGGTCAGGAAAGGAAATGCGGATTGGGGGGGTTACTAGACTCAGAATAAATATTTATAAATCCATACATATATTTATTCCGATGCGGGGATCGAACCCGCGACCATTGACTCCGCGGGCTGTGGACCCCCATTAATAAATCATTATAAAATATTTACTTATTAATGTAGTTAGGCGTTACTTTGCGGAAATCCATCACTATGTGGACAGTCAAAAGTTTTACTTAGCTAAGATTCGCGAGGAGCAAAACAATAACAGAAAATTAATAATATGTGTTTTTCTGCTGGATGAAGTGGATTTATTTGGAACTTAAACGAGACTCCAGACTCTAAGGAAGACAACCGAAAACTTTTCAGTTGTCTTCCGTAGAGTCTACTATAGCCTGAAGATGCCTCGTGTTGGGGCGAAATACGTGTCGTTTACAAGGTGGAAAATTGGTAGTGTGTGTTTGGTGTTGCTTATAATGGTTGGTGGCCGTTTTATTATATTATTACAGATAAATCAGCACGATTTGCGGTTTCATGACAAATTAAACATCGACACGCCATATTAATTTACCGTTCGAACACCGCTGCAGTCGAATAAGTAATATGTGACATTATAATTTCGAATTAAAAACGGTTATTTAAATTTTTTTTAAATTAAGTAAATGATCGACAGTCTATACCTACCTCAGTCAAATTCCAAAAAAGTATTACTAAAAGCAAACTATTTTAGGGATATCACATTCTCACACACTACAAATTATTAACCGAATAAAATTGAAATTCACAAGTGGTATAGCCATGCCGCAGAGGAATACTTTGTCAAGAATGGCATATTATTTTTTTATGAGATAGGAATGCAAACGAGCAGTCGTGTCACCTGATGAAAAGCAATCAACGCCGCCAATAGACATCCGCAGCGCCATAGGCAGTGCGGAAGCGTTGTTGACCTTTGAGGAAAGTGTCATTATGGGAGTGGGAATGGGAGGGGGAGGGGATAGAGGGAGGATGTTGGGCCTCCGGAACTCGTCCGCTCACCTTAAGCTATACCCGCGCGGTAGCTAAGCCACCACTCAGACGCCGGTTTTCTGCGGGAGTGTGGTACTTCCATTATGCTATTCTTGACAAAATCTTCGTCGGCAGCGTGGATCTAGTTTGTCTGTAGCTCGAATGGGCCGGCTCGCCCGGGGAAGTACCACACTCCCGCAGAAAGCCGGCGTTTGAGTGGTTGCTTAGCTACTGCGCTTCGTCCGGTGAGCGGTTGAGTTCCCGAGGATTTCTCGACGCCTTTCTCCCCTTTAAAGTATGTCTACTATAATACTATAAAGCTATAGACATACTTTAAACACAGTTAATGCGACAATCAAACTTACTTAGATCCGCGAACACAAATCAGAAAAATAAATATACATACATACATATCGTCACGCCTGTCTTCCGTAGGGGTAGGCAGAGACCACAGATCACCATCCGCTACGATCCCGGCGCACCTTCCTTGCGTTGTCCACACTCATCGGCTCTCCGTTAGTTCCGTAAAGACCTTAATCCGGTAGTTATGGTACCCCGTGTACCGGAAATGCGGCTGGGCAAAGATGCTCACTGACCTTGACACTTCTATTATCTGTGTGTTTATCTCTCACGAAAGGGAGATTGAGAAGGGATTTGAGTGTATTTTTATAAAGTAAAATAATTTTTAATACGCCTCTAACTGAACTTTTCAATTAAAGAAACGATTACGAAAAGGCGGGAGATTTAAAAACATTTCCTTATCTCGGATTTGAATTATTCTATATCCATAATACTCTTAAACAACTTTCCGGCGAAACATAAGGAAAAATGAACGAGCTTGTAATTGAATTATGAAAAACATAGAATCTTTTTCATTATTCAATTACAGCATTCTCTTGCGAAAATAATTTCATAAATGGAGTCAGGCGTTACTTTGCGGAAATCCATCACTATATGGACAGTCAAAAGTTTTACTTAGCTACGATCCGCGACAAGCAAAACAATAACAGAAAATTAATAATGTGTGTTCTTCCGCTGGGTTTAGTGGATTTATTTGGAACTTAAACCAAAAACTTACCGAAAATCGGCCATCAACTCTCCACCCACCAACCACTATACACAACGCCAAACACACATTATCACTTTTCCATCTTGTACACGACACGTGTTTCGCCCCAACACGAGGCATCCTCAGGTATAGTAGACTCTACGGAAGACAACCGAAAAGTGACTGTGTAACGAAAGTGACACTTTTCGGTTTCAGTTCGGCCGATTTTCGGTAAGTTTTTGGTTTAAGTTCCAAATAAATCCACTAAACCCAGCGGAAGAACACACATTATTAATTTTCTGTTATTGTTTTGCTTGTCGCGGATCGTAGCTAAGTAAAACTTTTGACTGTCCATAAAATAATTTCAATTTAATAACCCTTAAATATGCGAATTTTGATATTGATTTGAGGTACATTTTTAATAAAATATATTTAGGTCTATAGCGTATAAGAAAAATAGTTTAAAAAAATCGACTGCTGTCATCAGAACTGCCGACAGAAGTGAAAACTTAAAACTGTATTTTAAAATTTCATTTAATTGTAATATAAGTAAATAAAAATTGAATCCTTAATAACTTATAAATAATTTAATAACATATAAATAATAAAAAAAAATATTTATTAATAATATTATCAATAGATTATATTAATAATTTAACTAATAATGTATTTAATAAATAAATAATACATTAATATTTTAATAATATATACCTTAAGCGAATAGCATGTTGCTGACGCGAATCCATAGATTTTTTCCCTACCCAAAGTCGTATAATGTGGCTATAGAAGTTTCACCTCGCAGCAGGTACTCTCATCATAATGAACAAGATTTAAAGAATTGTCGGACTTTGAGTTAAAAAATGAATTTTTTTGAGGCTTTTTTTAACTTCAAGAGTTATGTCATTCCAGAGCGTTGAAACCCTTAAGGCGAAGGATTTAGAGATAAAGCCAGTGCGGTTAGAAGGAGCAAGAATTTTTAGATTATCTGTGGAGCGGAGATATATGTTATTAGAAACCCCAAGGTATAGGAACTTTGATTTCAGTTACGGATTCAGATACAAAATATTTGGAGGCTGTAGTAAAAGTCGAAATCCTATATCCGGTCTGCTACCGGATCTCCATAACATATTTTAATATTAAAGAAGTAAGCTTTATATACTCACGCCCATACCACAAAGCCTGTAGACAAAAGTCTTCAACCAGTGCATCCTGTCTGTACTCTCTTACGGTCCCGAAACGTGGACACTGATGGTCCGTCTCCTTCACAAGCTCAAAGTCGCTAAGAAGGCTATGGAGAGGGCTATGCTCGGAGTTTCTCTAATGGATAGAATTCGAAATGAAGAAATTCGTCGGAGAACCAGAGTCACCGAGATAGCTCTTCAAGTTACCAGACTGGAGTGGCAATGGGCTGGACACGTTTGTCGGAGAACCGACAATCGTTGGAGTAGACGTGTGCTGGAGTGGAGACCGCGACTCGGCAAATGTGGGAAGCCTAGATGGAGCGACGATCTGCGCAAGGCGGCTAGTAGAGACTGGATGCGTGAAGCCGAAGATCGGGCTAAGTGGCACGCCTTGAGTGAGGCCTATGTCCAGCAGTGGACTGTGGCGGGTTGATATTAATATTGAAGCTTTGTATTCAAAGGAGGCTCGAAATGTTGTTGGATCACCGTGACTGTCCTATACTCGAGTCTATTTAATTTTAAAAAAGCTTTTCTTACGGGATAACAAAGATATTATATTGTGAACTGTTTTGACGTTGATTAATATGGTTTTCGTTGCGAGAGCTTTTGTTAAAATATTCATTTGTTTGTGAAGTATAAATTTAATTTTTTTAAATCCGCCTGCTGCGTTGGTGAAAATGTTTTTTCGTTGAAAACAATGGGCAAGGTCGTGATAGTTAGCAATCTATGGGCGGCGTTGATTGATTTCTATCAAGCGACACACCTTCCCGTTTGGTTTATTATCTTATACAAAAATACACTTACAATGTCTCGCTTCTTGTATAAATAAATGTCTCCTCTCAGAATTTAGAACCCTTGCTTTAGATGATTACGCATTTTTTGACCAATCTTTTACATTACACGCTGTTTGGTTATAGAATTTGATACCGCTGGTGGTGAGACAAGCGAAGTCTCTCGCAATTTTCAAAGAGCTTTTCAAAAATCACTATCTATCTTTATAAATATATTTGTATTTTTTATTTATTCGTTTATATTTACGGTTAACTTATATTTATATAAACTTAAATTTGTGCTATTAACTTTGTTTATAAATAATTTTTCTATCATCCTCACGATAATGTATCACCAACCTATATCAAATTATATAATATTAACACTGTGTCCATCCTATGGTTGTCTGGAAGAAATCGCTATTAGCGATAAGACCGCCATTTGTATATAAATATTACAATCAATAATTTTATCATAAGATTTTGTTTCTGTGTACAATAAAGAATATATCTATCTATCTGTTAATCTATGATCATCTAGTAGACATACTTTTAAATGTGAAAGACGTCCATTTTGATAGATTTCAATTCATAAAATATTCCGAAGGTATTACAATATCTGTCTAAAAGAGGCCGTTCAAACAATCAAAACATCCAATCGGTTCGGATTATTCGGACAACCGCGTCGGGAATAGGGCAAACATTGCGGCAGTGGAAAACTTACCCGCGGACTTTTCCAATAGTACGTAAAAATTGTGTGCGCTTTGGGTTGTGAAAGTTGGGTTGCTGATAGCTTTTTTTTTTTATGGGATAGGAGGGCAAACGAGCAAGCGTGTCGCCTGATGGAAAGCAATCAACGCCGCCCACGGGCAACCGCGACACCGCAGGAGTCGTGGAAGCGTTGCCGGCCTTTTAGGTATGTATAGGCTTGTTTTTTGAAGGTTCCAATGTCGTAACGGTTCGGAAAGACCGCCGAGGGTAACTGATTCCACAAACTGGTGGTGCGTGGAAAGAAGTTACGAGCGAAACGCACCGTAGTAGATCGCCACTCATCCAGGTGGTGGGGATGAAATTTTTCTTTACGGCGAGTTGTGCGGTTGTGGAATTCCGCGGCGGGAATTATTCCAAACAATTCCTCGGAGCACTCCCCATGATAAAGGCGGTAAAAAAGCTAATGGTATATAAAGACGTTTGCAGAAGAAAAGCGAAGAAGAAAACATGTATCGATCCTGATTAATTATGTAATGGTATCTTAATTTTTATGATTGTTAATAATAAAATAAACTTTTTGTAAACTGTGTGGAAATTAAATTTTACAAAATCAGCAGATGGCCCCTGGCCTAAACGCGCGCGGCGTTAGATCGCTAGAGAGATACTGGCCTTTAAGAAATATCTAGGTTTGTTTCTTGAAGGTTCTAATGTCCTAATTTGTTAAAAAAATGACGGCGACGTGGTTCGCCATCCGTCACATCCTGATTCTTACGAGGGCGAGAAGCTACTAACGGAGAGCCATTTCGTTACGATGAATGGGAGGGGAAGGATGGATGAAAAGATGGATGAGTGTGGAGGAAGCAAAGGTGTGCCGGGATCATAGCGGATAGAGATCTGTGGTCTCTACCTACCTCTACGGGAAATAGGCGGGACGATATGTATGTAATGTCCTATCCACTGGAGGTATTAGTTTATGTCTTGATACATTTGTGTATTTCAATTGTTGTTTTCGTGATCTAAAAGTAAGGATAGGGTTTAGGGAAGAAACTGCATTTCTTCCCGTTTATTACAATGACTAATGTAATAAGGAACAAAGTTAAGAGAAGGAGTGAATGAAGATTAGAGAGCTTTGTGGAGTAAAAGAAGGTGTCGTATCAGAAGATGAGATAGGGATGTTTAGATGATTTGAGCACATAAAGAAGATGGATGGAAGACGATAAGAGAAACTTACGTTGCAAATGTAGATGGTAGGGTCGGTAGGTAAAGACCAAAGAGAACATACGCTGACCAAATTTTCGAAGTTCTTAAGGCTAGGTCAAAAGTAACCTTAACCGGAGAGCTTATATGAATTATAGTTGAAAAATGACGGCGACGTGATTCGTCAGCCGTCACGTCCTGATTCCCAAGAGGGAGAGAATCGACTAACGGAGAGCCTTGATGCGTGTGGATGAAGAAAAAGTTCTTTTTAAGGGATGGGAGGGCAAACGAGCAGGTGTGTCACCTGATGGAAAGCAATCAACGCCGCCCATAGATTTCTGCACCGCCATAGGCAGTGCGGAAGCTTTGCCGACCTTTAAGGAAAGTGTCATTATGGGAGGGGGAGGAATAGAGGGGGGGGAATGAGGGGAGAGGGTGTATGGCCTCCGGAACTCGGCCGCTCACCGTACGAAGCGCGGTAGGCAAGCTACCACTTAGACGCCGGTTTTCTGCGGGAGTGTGATACTTCGCCGGGCGAGCCGGCCCATTCATGCTATAGACAAATATATCACTCTTGACAAAGTATTCATCTGTAGCGTGGCTCTACCACTATCAGATATCTGTGGTTTCTGCCTACCCCTATGGGAAACAGGCGTGATGATATGTATGTATGTGTGTATGTATATGCCATGTATGAATGATAATGTAATAAAAATTCCAAAAGAATCATAGCAATTATCCTGTCGCCAGAAATATCGCGACGAAGCGTTTGACAAAGTTTCTGCAAGCATCCCGCGGGTATACCGACCCCCAAAAGTTTCCAATTAGTTTTCAAGATTCGCACTGTCGTAATAAAACTTCTTTGGATACTATTTGTGTGGCATATTGAAACGTGTAACATCTTGTTGGATTATTTCTATATGTAAGATGTGTTTTCAGAGTGGTAGAGCAACGTCGCAGACGGATACTTTGTCAAGAATGACATATCGTTTGTCTGTAGCATCAATAGGCCTGCTCATCCGGGAAAGTGCCACACTCCCGCAGAAAACCGGCGTCTGAGATCACTCAGACACTAAGCTAAGCCGGACACTAAGCTATCAAGCTTAGCTACCGCGCTTCGTACGGTGAAAGGTTGAGTTCTGGAGATATATAAATATTTCGATTAAATAATGTCTCTTATTTCAGTGTGCCTTACAGCATAGGCCTCCTCCAACTCTTTTCATTGGTTTCTGTCTCCCGCCATTCTTATCCAAAGGGGTCTTAATGACGTTTTCAGGTCATCTTCCCATCTTGTTGTTTTGTGACCTCGGCTCCTAGCGCCTTCCCTTGGGTGACAATCTGTCACCTGCTTGCTCCATTTCTCCTTTTTACAGCGGAACATGTGCCCAGTCCATCTCTATTTAATTTGATCATATACTCATACATGGAGTATTATATACGGGGTCGGGCTCGGGGACTATGGTGCCTTACCTCAGCATGCAGGGCTCTGCTGTGGCTGACCTCCATCCTCCCTTGCGGCTCGTGGGATTCACTAAGACGAATTTAATATACCTAATTTGTCGAAAATGACGGCGACGTGGTTCGCCACCCGTCAAGTCCTGATTCTCACGAGGGCGAAAAGCGACCAATGACGAGCCGTTTCGCTGCGATGAATGGCAGCGGATGGAGCTCTGTGGTCTCTGCCAACCCCTGCGGGGGATAAGCGTGAATATATATAAAAAAATTATATACTCTTTGTTATTATACAGGGCGTTGTTGTTTAGCCTCATACAGAATCACACAGTGCTGTAGCGTGCCTGCCATACTTCTTACGGCGAAATCCGGAATCTTTAGCGGGTTTTTATCTTCAAATAAAATTCTTCAACCGATATTAATTTATCTTTCTTGTTTCATTGTACATTTATATCATATTAATATTTATTCTTTGCGTCGAGATACTCACATCCTTTCTTTACTTCACTCTGTATTACATATATACCCAGATCTCCAGCATATCTTCAGGAGCGTTTCCAGTTTCTTGTCCCCAGGGATCAGCCCTGTCGCACGTCCTCCTCCCTTCTCCTTCGTATTCCTCCACATTCTTCCAGCCGTTACGGTGGCTAATTCACTGTACACGCAGTGCGCTTGTGAAACTCTCTCCCACATACTATACGTGATAGCCTCTCACTGGATGTATTTAAGAGAAGAATTAAGGAACATTTCCTTTCAGTATAAAATATTTATATATGTATATATTTATGTGTATATTATATATATTTATATAGTATTATATTATATATTATTAGTATTTATATGTTTATATATGTATGGTTTTATATAGTATGTATTGCTATGTATATTATTATTATATTTTGTTGTTGTACACTTATTTCTATCCTCACAACTTTTCTTATCTCTCTTTCACTCCTGGGTTTGCTGGAAGAAAACTCAAATTTGAGTTAAGCTCGCCCTTGTACATCTTCTTTCCTTTTAATTTTTTGTATTTCCTGTTTTGTGTGAAATAAAGTATTAAATTAAATAAATAAATATTTATTCTTTATTATATTTTATTAATACTTCTCAATTTACATTTTATATATGCGCCGGACATGTTTATATACAAGACGTCAGTTGAACTAATATTTTGTTTTAATAGAAAACAATTTATTTCTTTTTTATTTCAACCTTTTAATAACAAATTTAAAAAGAAATAATATAAAAAGTTTTATTGTATTAGTGATGCATTTATTAATGTATCACAACAGTACTGAAGATTCGCTTGTTTGTTCATGCATCCACACTCCAAACAGAGCTTCTCCTATTTCGGAGTAATTATTCTGAAACATATGCGGAAGGGTATATACATGATGTTTTAACATAAATAAATAACTGCGGATAAAGATAACTGTGTGTTGATTTAACGTTGAAATTATATGATTAATGGAGTCAGGCGTTACTTTGCGCAAATCCATTACTATGTGGACAGTTAGAACTTTTACTTAGCTAAGATCCGCGACAAGCAAACAAAAACAGAAAATTAATAATGTGTGTTTTTTCTACTGGATGATGTGAATTTACGGGGAACTTAAACTAAATCTTACCGAAGAGCGGCCAAAAATAACTTACGAGAGAGTTAAAATAAAAACTCAATTTGTAACTGTATGCAATGCACGAATGCATCGAAATGAAATTTATAAATGGTTTTAGCTCTAAAATAATTTATATTCCCGAGGTCGTGTTGTGCAAAAATCGAACACGTTGCGTAAAACTGAGAACTGAATTTATTTTTCCAATTATTTTCGTTGACGTTTTAGGTTAGTAACACAAATTTGACTGTTTTCCTAATAGATGTCATAATAATATTGCATATTACATGCCTGATGCTTTTAAATGCAATAGTTTCAATTGAAATTGTACTATTAGAAATAAATAGGCGCTTAAAAATATAATTTAGTTTTCTATCATAACTGAAATAATTATTATTTTATTAGTGTTATTTTAATATTATGATATATGATAATTGTTTATCATAAAATGAATCACAATTACAAAATAAATTGTTATGTATCATTAAAAGCTTTAGTAGTTTTTTTTGTCCAAAGCCCTGTATGTAAGGCACGACATTTGAGAAGAACCTTTCGTATTTAAACTAATAATATTTTTCATTATTGTCTTGACACTGGCAGAATTCACTGATAGTTGCCATAAACAAAGAATTTAATTGAATATTTTTCATTGACAATTAAAATTATTTAAATTCCATCTGCTACGATACCGGGACACGTTATTTGCATCATCCACATTCACCATTCTCTTCATACAAGCTCGTCGGTTAAGGGTACTTTTGACCTGGGACATACAATATTTTTTTTAACAGCCTATATATGTCTCACTGCTGAGCACGGATCTCTTCATTTCTGGAGTAACCCACCACGCTTGTCCAATGCGGATTGGCGGGGTTACAAGACTCGGAATAAATATGTGTAATCCATACATATATTTATTCCGATGCGGGGATCGAACCCGCGACCATTGACTCTGCGGGCGGAGTGCCCCGCCACTGAGTCAATAGGCCAATGTTTTAATTAGCTAATAGATATTATTGTATTTATATTCAATAGCGTTGTATTCAATAAAATTATTAGACTGGATAGTCTAGCTAGATAGTTCTAGAATAGCTTCAGTATGTACAGTACTAGGATAATTATCACGCTCAAAGGCCTAACAATGGCTCGGTGACTGTTCAAATGTTATCTTCACGCACGAGATAAACCGCTTCCTGTGTGCCCGCTCTGTGATATAAAGCTGTCATGTCATTCAAGCGCTTTGATAATAAAGGGTTTAACACCGAAACCCGTGATTCGGGGAGTTACAGTTAGAGACGTATATTATAATAGGTCAATGCGAAGTTTTATTTGCTGTATTGTATTCTCAATTCTCATAAAGAAATAGACTTCATGAATTTTATTAATTTATTCTTCCGGTATATATATATATATATATATATATATATATATATATATATATATATATATATATATATATATATATATATATATATATATATATATATATATACATATATATGGTAAAGCCACGTTGAAGACGAATACTTTGTCAAGAATGGCATATTATATGTCATTTGTATGGGCCGGCTCGCCCGGGGATGTATCACACTACCGCAGAAAACCGGCGTGAGCAATTGAGTTCCAGAGGCGATTGTCTATGGGTGGCCATGGTTGCTTTCCTATCACATAAAAAAAATGGCGATCCAGTGAGGTGCGTTTTTCCACGCACCACCACTCTATGGGACCAGCTGCCTTCGGCGGTATTTCCAAGCCGATACGATATTAAAACCTTCAAAAAACAAGCCTACTCATATCTTAAAGGCCGGTAATTTATTTGTGATATTTGCAACACCGGAGGCGTTGCAAATATCTATGGGTTTCCATCAGGTGATACGCTTGCTCGTTTGTTTGCCACCCTATGCCATGAAAAATCATGTCTTAATAGGCGATGCAGGACTTTTACAGCAAAAACAATGTTACAAGAGACACCCGACTTTTTTCTTTATAATGCGCTTGTGTAAAATATTTGGCGGATTTTACTCTCCCAACATCCGCACGAAATAAAATAGACAGAGCGGCCCGAAGTTCAAAAGTAAATTGCACGAACGGCGTGTTCTTTGAACAAATTCAAACTGCCTGCCTTTTGTAACGAATTGATTCGCCGTTTGTTTCTTCGGGCTGAATAAACATAAAGCGATTTGAATAAATTATTTATCAACGTTATCTGTTCAGAGCTGTGTGTATAGCAAAGTTCCTTTATTCAAAGGAAGCTTTCGGATTAACAATTGATGTCGTCTTGGCGCGAGATGACGAGGTTATTTTGGTGTTACAGTTACGTCGATGTAATGCTGTGAAAATATTGTGTTAATTTATGTGTATGATAAAAAAAATCAGGGAGTATCTTTGCCGGTAGTTTTGGTATTGGTACACGGGTACGCGACCCCGGCCTCCCGAGCTACCGTATCACTCCTTGCCTTCCGTTGCGGTAGTATCATATACCTATCATCCTGTTTAAATCCATCTTCCCATCCATCATCATTCATTCCCCTGCCCTGTTCTTTCTTCTCTCTATCCCTTTCCCTTCCTCTCCGCTAACCCACGGTACGCCGTTCCAATGGATGCATGGCTGGGGTGAGCACAGTCGCAAACCTGCCGACTGTCCCAAGAGCAGGCTCGGGCAATGTAAAAAAAGGTAATATAATATTAAAAGTTTTATTATTACAATGTATCACTATAGTACCTTTGACCAGGCCTTTCTTGAGAACTTCAGCAATTTGGTCAAGGTATGTTCTTCTTGGTCTCCCCTTGCCAGCCCTTCCATCCACGTCCGCAGCGTAAATTTCCTTGTCGTGATCGTTTTTCATCTCCCTTCTTATATATATATATATATATATATATATATATATATATATATATATATATATATATATATATATATATATATATATATATATATTCACGCCTATCCCCGTCATTATTCCTTAATTCTTCTCTTAAATACATCCAGTGAGAGGCTATCACGTATAATATGTGGGAGAGAGTTCCACAAACGCATTGCGTGTACAGTGAATGAGCCACCGTAACGGCTGAAAGAATGCGGAGGAATACGAAGGAGAAGGGAGGAGGACGTGCGACAGGGCTGATCCCTGGGGACAAGAAACTGGAAACGCTCCTGAAGATATGCTGGAGATCTGGGTATATATGTAATACAGAGTGAAGTAAAGAAAAGATGTGAGTATCTCGCAAAGAATAAATATTAATATGATATAAATGTACAATGAAACAAGAAAAATAAATTAATATCGATTGAAGAATTTTATGTGAAGATAAAAACCCCCTAAAGATTCCGGATGTCGCCGTAAGAAGTATGGCAGGCACGCTACAGCACTGTGTGATTCTGTATGAGGCTAAACAACAACCCCCTGTATAATGACAAAGAGTATATAATTTTTTTTTTTTTTTATATATTCACGCTTATCTTCCGCAGGGGTTGGCAGAGACCACAGATCTCCATCCGCTGCTATTCATCGCAGCGAATCGGCTCGTCATTGGTCGCTTTCCGCCCTCGTGAGAATCAGGACGTGACGGGTGGCGAACCACGTCGCCGTCATTTCATTGATTAGGTATATTAAATTCGTCTTAGTGAATCCAACGAGCCGCAAGGGAGGATGGAGGTCAGCCCCAGCAGAGCCCTGCATGCTGATGTAAGGCACCATAGTCCCCGGGGGAGCCCGACCCCGGGACGATCGGCACGCTTGCGACTAGGCTCGCCCCTAGCCACGCATCCATTGGCACGGCAGACCGTGAATTGGCGGAGAGGAAGGGAAAGGATAGAGAAGAAAGGAAGGAGCAGGAAAGGAAATGCGACATCTTGTGACAGAATAAAAAGGTAATATTAAGATTTATTTTAAAATTCTGACGAAGCCGTGGAGATAAGTAATTACTTCTGCCGTGCAACTGTCGCCGGCACGGCTGCGCTATCAGTTTAATTAAGTTGTTGATCTGGTTCAAGGAAATCTGAAATCAATATCAATTCATCTCAATGTAATGAATGTAAACTTAGTTCCGATGCCCTGAATACTTCGGAATATATGATTTCTTGTTGTATGATAGCGTTAATTTTAACGATGGTTTAACTCGCAGATTTGGATTTGGATGGAAGGGTCGGTAGGAGAAGATAAAGGAGAACATACCTTGACCAAATCTGAACTTCTTAAGAAAGGCCAGGTAAAAAGTACTGTAGTGATACATTAATAAATGTATCACTATGTGGACAGTCAAAACTTTTTCGGTTGTCTTCCGTAGAGTCTGCTATACGTGAAGATGTCTCGTGTTGAGGCGAAACACGTGTCGTTTACAATGTGGAAAAGTGGTAGTGTGTGTTTGGTGTTGTGTATAGTGGTTGGTGGGTGGAGAGTTGCTGGCGGCCGTTTTTCCAGTAAGTTTTGGTTTAAGTTCCAGGCAAATCCATTTTCTTCCTGGATGAAGATCCAGGAAGAAAACAAACATTACTAATTTTCTGTTATTGTTTGCTTGTTGCAGATCTTAGCTAAGTAAAAGTTTTGACTGTCCACATAGTGATGGATTTCCGCAAAGTAACGCCTGACTCCATTAAATATCTTAAAATGTATCACTAATGCATAAAAACAAAGAGATTAGTTCAACTGACGTCCTTCTATAGACATATCACCCCTCCGGCATAAGAAAATGAAATTGAATTATTCATAATTTATCAATTTACAAAATGTAAATTGATAAATTATGAATAAGATATAAATGTACGGTGAATAGAAAAATAAATAAATTTCACTTGAAAGAATTTCAATTACATCGAAGATAAAACTCCCTAAAGACCTTTAACGGCGAGCTTGCATGAAGAGAATGATGAGTGTGGATGAAGCAAAGAAAGTATGGCGGGAGCGTAGCAGATGGAGATCTGTGGTTATTAATGGAGTCAGGCGTTACTTTGCGGAAATCCATCACTATGTGGACAGTCAAAAGTTTTACTTAGCTAAGATCCGCGACAAGCAAAACAATAACAGAAAATTAGTAATGTGTGTTTTTCCGTTGGGTTAAGTGGATTTATTTGGAACTTAAACCAAAAACTTACCGAAAATCGGCCATCAACTCTCCACCCACCAACCACTATACACAACACCAAACACACACTATCACTTTTCCATCTTGTACACGACACGTGTTTCGCCCCAACACGAGGCATCTTCAGGTATAGTAGACTCTACGGAAGACGCGGTTAATCTCGCGGTCGATTTTCCACAATATAGACAGAAACCCGCAGAAAATCGGCGTCTGAGTGGTAGCTTAGCTATCGCGCTTCGTACGGCGGCCGAGTTTCGGAGGCCCAACACCCTCCCCCGGCCTCTACCCCCTACCCCACCCATTCTCACTCCCATAATGACACTTTCCTTAAAGGTTGGCAACGCTTCCATACTGCCTATGTCGTTGCGGATGTCTATTGGCGGCTTTGCTTGCGTTTCATCAGGCGGCACGCCTGCTCGTTTGCCTTAAGAATACAGTACTATTTTTATGTATCGATTGTCTATTATATGTGACCGCTAAATGCTATCGAATGCCCTCCCTAATTGGTCCGTCGATCATACGATTAGGGTAACAATATCACATCATTCTCTGTCCCGTTTTACCCGTTAAACTAACGACGCAGTTAATATCTCGACGTAACCAGTTATTGGTTCATTTATAACTGACACTTTATATGTGTATACTGTACAATGCTTTGTGATAATTAAAGCCTTATAATTGGTAGATCATCGGGAGGCAGGTCAGGGAGTATCTTTGCCTAGCCTCCTGTTCGATAGTTATGGATTGGCATTACTCCTTCCCGCCAATCCACGGTCTGCCGTGTCAACGGATGCTTGGATAGGGGCGAACTTAGTCGCAAGCCTGCCGACCGTACCGGGATCGGACTCCCCCCGGTAATATAGTGCTTTACCTCAGCATGCGGGGCCCTGCCGGGGCTGACCTCCATCCGCCTCTGCAGCTCGTGGGGTTCACTATGACGAATTTTAATGTACCTAATTTATTGAAAAATGACGGCGACGTGGTTCGCCAACCGTCACGTCCTGATTCCCACGAGGGCGAGAAACGACAAACGGAGAGCCGTTTCGCTACGATGAATGTGAGAGGAAGGATGGATGAAAAGATGGACGAGTGTGAAGAAAACTGTGCGGGAATTGTAGCGGATGGAGATCTGTAGTCTCAGCCTAACCCAACAGGAGACAGGTGTGACGATATGTATGTATGTATGTATTCGGTAGAATTGTTAATAGTAGGTAAGACAAACGAGTATGCAGGTCACCTGGTAGTGAATGATCACCGCAGCACATAGACATCCGCAACGCCGGAGGTATCGCAGGTGCGTTACCGGCCTTTCACGAACACATAGGTACTATGATCTTTCTTGAATATCCGTATGTTATAATCATGTGGGAATACCTCAAGTGGTAAATTGTTCCACATGTCCACAGTTCGTGGCGGAAAACTGCGACTAAATGACTAAATGCTTGGTGGTAAGGATTGTAATCCCGCAGCTCATTCAATCCCGCGGCATTGATATGCGGGGTTACTCAATACCTCGCGGGATCACGCGGGATCCCGCGTCTTTGAAACTATGTTATAAAATCAAATCGAAACTACAGACTTTCATTTATTTTACAGAAATTATTTCTTTTGTCTTAATTAAGTATAAGTAATTAATAAACTGTTTTCTTAGATTCATCTTTAAATGTGTGGCATAGTTTAATAATTTTGTTGGATTTTCCCTTGAACAACAGTTTTATTAGGGTAAGGGAAAAATTCCTCCGGACCTGAATCACTCACCAGACGAAGCGCGGTAGCTAAGCTACCACTCAGACGCCGGTTTTCTGCGGAAGTGTGGTACTTCTCCAGGCGAGCCGGCCCATTCATGCTACAGACAAACAATATGCCATTCTTGGCAAAGTATTCGTCTGCAGCGTGGCTCTAGCACTACTGTTTCCTCCTTAAGATGGTTTCTTATGAGAGTGGTAGATTGACAGGTAGGTATCAACCTCTGCGAACTAGTATATGATCTGTAGAGCAAATAGTTCTAGTTTGGAAGCATTGTATGCTTATGTATAACGGACTTTGAATGTCTATGATGACTGAGATAGATTTATTCAATGTAAAAATTGCAAGTGAGAATTGAGAACGCTTATCGATTTTTCGTCAATGAAATTAGTTTCAATTTAAATAAATACATGTGCCTCCTGCCCTTTGTCATGACTTATACAAGAGGTGTATTTTTCCAAACCTATAAAGTGTTCCCAAAACAATGCGGATGCCATTACAACAGTCGTAAAATTGCGGACTATGATACTCGACCGCTTACAAACTCCTGCTGTCCTGATACTTTTAGGTACACAGTTTATTTTTTAAACAAACTTTATAGACCTCAACGACAGCCGTATCATAAATGTTCTGGCCACATAAAGATACTTTATATCTGTTTGTTCTGAATAGTTTTACGGCTGTCGCTTCAAGCCCGTTCAAGCCCGTCTTATAAATTTATTATGTAGTCCAATGCCATAAGTTTTCCTGTAATATATTTCCATGCACCACGACCCAACTAGAACTAACTATTTTTAGTGATAGTTGTTAAAACCGTCAAAAATAGGCCTACACATTTTTGAAAGGTCTGTTATGAAGATATGCAAAAGATACTCGGCTCGAAATGAAAACCGAATAGAAGCTAGAATCCTATATAATATCGAAATCGAAGAGAAAGAACACATCCTGTGTAACCGCAGAGACGAAAGCGCATAGACTCTATTGAAGAGGGTGGGAAAGAATCGTCTGGATCTTTCTTTTTTTGATAGTAACTAGCTAGAACTATTATGACAGTGTCAATTAAAATATATATATACATTTTAATTGACACTATATATATATATATATATATATATATATATATATATATATATATATATATATATATATATATATATATATATATATATATATATATATATATATACATACATATATAATAACATTATACACAAGTATCTTGTGTATTATGTTATTATATATATTTTATTTATGTAGTGGTAGAGCCACGCTGTAGACGAATACTTTGGCATATTATTTGTCTATAGCATGAATGGGTTGGCTCGCCCGGGGAAGTACAGCACCCCCGCAGAAAACCGGCTTAACTACCACGTTTCGTCCTTCCTCCCTCTCCCATAATGACACTTTCCTTAAAGACCAGCAACGGTTCTGCACTGCCCATGGCGCTGCGGATATCTGGGCGGCGTTGATTGCTGTCCATCAGATGACACGCCTGCTTATTTTCCTTCCAATGCCATAAAAAACAATTCGGAATGTACTACTCAGCTTGTCACGTTACGTCTTGATAAAATGGCGGCTATTCTACCAAAACCTTCTATGGACTTTTTCAGTCAACTTAAAAAGTCATACACGAATTTATTTTATCACTCCATTTATACGCCTTAATCGAACTATATTATAGAATACGCCACAACAATTGAATTATATAACTGATAATAACATTAGATTATAAAAATGAAACTGTACAAATGTCACTGATGAAGTTAGCGATAAATTTCCAGCACTTTATATCCTTAAGAATGTTGATAGCATAAACAAAATAATTCGTTATTAATGTTGTACAGAAAAATACCTATCGATCTTTTTTACGTTAGAGTTCATTTGCCAGTCTTGGTCCGCTGACTTATTTGGTGTTATTTATTTGTTTGTCTACATTTGAGTTAGCAGTAAAAGGTACATCAAGTTATATATATTATATTATTCAGTAGTATTTGAAACGCTTCCATGAGTATATAGGTGCATCACAGAATAGTAAAATCCTTTTAAAGGAGTGCAATGGATCGCAATGAGCTCAGAGTGTTGTTGGGGTGACAATTATTCAGCAGTTTTATGAATACAAATAATATTGCATGAGCTCAAAATTAATATAGTGAGATAATACCTGTCTGTATGATCGAGGTATTGAGTAATCCCGCATATCAATGACGCGGGATTGAATGAGCTGCGGGATTACAATCCTTACCACCAAGCGATTTAGTCGCAGTTTTCCGCCACGAACTGTGGACATGTGGAACAATTTACCACCTATCCACCATCCACCATCCACCATTAATATCTGTCTGTATGGCATATTATTTGTCTGTAGCATGAATGGGCCGGCTCGCCCGGGAAAGCACTACACTCCCGTAGAAAATCGGCGGCCGAGTGGTAGTTTAGCTATCGCGCTTCGTCCGGTGAGCAGTTGAGTTCCGGAGGCCCAACTCCCTTCTCCTCCCGCTCAAATAATGACACTTTCCTTAAAGGCCGGCAACGCTTCTTCACTGCCTTTGACACTGTGAATGTCTATGGACGGCGTTGATTGCTTTCCATTAGGAGACGCGCCTGTACCTTTGCCTTCCGATCCCATAAAAAAAATTGGAAGACTTGAAAAAATGTTTTTAAAAATATCTTCCGATTTCTCATAATCTGGTCAACCTACACTCTCTGTTACAGTCGATGGCTTCGTTGCAATGCGCACTGCATTATACAACTTCTCCTTGTTTGGTAGTATATAATCGATGTGTCTCTTCTACGTCTCGATGCGCGATTTGTTCTAATGCAAACATCTATGGCAATTTTATATGTGTTGCGATGCGTTATTATAATACTTCCCTATTTCCTTTTCTTGATTTCCCATAAATGACATCAATAACAAGCCGACAGCGTCTGTCTTTTAAGTCAGCGATTCTGAGTTTAAATTCTACCCGAATAAAAACTAAATTAGTATTCAGCTACTAATACGAAATTTGCGATGTCCATTAGAAGTCATCCACAAATTATGCCACACGTTAAGGGAGGTGGGGTCAACAAAGTGTGATATCGTGTTTTTTTCTAATGGAATCGGAAGGCAAACGGGCAAGGAAAGTACCTTTAATAAAGGACCTTTAAGGAAAATGTCGTTGTGAAAGTGGAAAGGGTAGAGGGAGCGTGTTGGGCCTCCGGAACTGGGCCGTTCACCGATCGAAGCTATCACTTAGACGCCAGTTTTCTGCGGGAGTGTGGTACTTCCCCGGGCGAGCCGGCCCATTCATGCTACAGATAAATATTATGACATTCTTGACAAAGTATTCGTCTGCAGCGTGGCTCTACCATTCATAATACATAGCCTTATATTGCTTTGTCTTCGCAGGCTTATGATGTAATGGTTCATAAAAATGTTATACCATAAATAACATCCCCTGAGGCCACCTGTTCATTTTATGATCTTTCCGTAATTAAATATGGAGCCGTCTTTATTAATTTTATAATAATGCGGCGTTGGAATGGTGTTATGAACTTAATATTAAGACAGATAAGAAACGAGCTTGTTGGCGAGCTTAGTCGTGTGCCGACCGTCCCGGGATCGGGCTTCACCGGATACTATAGCGCTTTACCTCAGCATTCGGGGCTCTGTTGGGGCTGATCTCCATCCACAAGGGAGGATGGAGGTCAGCCCGAGCAGTGCCCCGCATGCTGAGGTAAGGCACTATGTGATAGCACATGTATTAAACCAAAACATAAGCATTTATCCAGATGGTAGGGATGAACCTTTTCCTTTCGACGTGGCTTGCGGCAGGAATTATTCCAAACGATTCCTCGGAGCACTCCCCACGGTAAAAACGATAAAAGATGAGAAATGAGATATCCCTCCACCAATAATTATAATAATGTAAAACGGCAAAATAGATTTATTATACTTTTCAAGCGGTCTATCTTATGAATGAATCATTTTTTGTCAATTATCTTCACACGTCCATTCATGTCGTCTGTAATGTCTTCGTTCATTAAAACAGAATAATATAATGGGTATAAGGAAGGGTCCAGATAACTGATATGCCTTCTGCATTTGCGAAAGCATTAAGCTTTATCTTTTGTAATTAAGACTATCAAGATTGAATAGTAACCAAAGCCGAATCTCTGATGATATCATTGCAATGAATTCCAATATTAAGATACCTTTATTAATGGTTTCAAGGTGGAGTAAGCATGTGAAATTAGAAGTCTGAATTATATATTAAACGTGAATTTTGAATTTTATTTTTGAATTGGTAGAGTCACGCTGCAGACGGATACTTTGTCAAGAATGGCATATTATTATACTTCTCTGTAGCTTGTATGGACCGGCTCGCCCGGGGAAGCCCACACTCCCTCAGAAAACCGGCGTCTGAGTGGTAGCTTAGCTACCGCGCTTCGTGCGGTGTGCGGTTCAGTCCTGGAGGACGAGTCCAGTTTTGTTCGAGGATGACCCCAGTAGGTATTACGATTCGGGCGGGCCGTCGAGCAACTTTTTACCAGCTTCAGATGTTCAAGGTTTGTATATAAGTCCTCTGCCTCGAGCCCCATCCAAACATATCTTTAGAACAAACTTACCCTCCATCCCTTACAGTTTCCCAAATAACATGTCAGTCAGTCAGTCAGTGAGTGGTTATACATCTTTATATATGTATCTTATCTTATATATTCGTATCTTTATATATGTTCTTATATATACATTATTTTATTCATCAGTTTGTAACTGAACTAAACGTCTAAAAAAAATGTAATCAACTTTTTTATGTTTATGCGTAACCCTGAAAGGTTTTAATTTACAATTGAAGCCGTCAGGTGCCGCTGTACTAGGGTTTAAGGTGTATTTATTTTTATTTTCAGTGCAGACAAACTGATGTATCTCCCTCTCTCGTTTACCTCATTATTTATATAAATTTTATTGTAATAATATTCTAATCAAATCAACCGACGCCAGACTGGCTGTAAAAACTTTATTTGTAGCACATTGCTGCTGTTTTATTGTCAGTTTTATATTCACATTTGGACGTCTGCTTGTAATAGATAATACTGACTTGTGTTAAGGCAAGTACACACTTGCGTTGGTGTTCATATTTGTTCAGTGTACAAAAGTTTTAAACGCGGCTTACCCATGTGCTCGATACTTTAAAAATTTCATTTAATATTTTTCCTATTATTTTCCAGTTCTTCATTTCAGTGAATTTTTTTATGGCATAGCAAGGCAAACGAGCAGGCGTGTCACACTCATGGAAAGCAATCAACGCCGCTCAGACATCTACAGTCCCGTAGGCAGTGCAGAAGCGTTGCCGGCCTTTAAGGAAAGTGTCATTATGGGAGTGGGGAGGGGGGGTACTTGCCTGATGAATATTGAGAGAACATCCTGCCTTCATTTCGTTTCAACAAGATGTCGCCAAGCCGGAGAGACCATGGCTTCTTCGTGATTCCTTCCCTAGCAAATTAATTAGCCGTTTCGGCGTCATCCCCCTACCACCCAGGTCACCGGATTTCAGCCGTATGGACTTTTTTCTGTGAACGACGACCAATGACCATCTCGACACTAAAATAAAATATCGCCCGCGAGCTTAACAGCATCCCACTTCCCTCCCATAATGACACTTTCCTTAAAGGTCGGCAACGTTTCCGCACTGCCTATGGGACTGCGGATATCTATGGGCGACGTTGATTGCTTTCCATCAGGTGACACACCTATTCGTTTGCCATCCTATCCCATAAAAAAAGAATATTCAACCTATATAACCTAATTCTATAACCGGACATCCTGTATATTTAGTTAAGTAAACCGACCATGTGTTGGAGACTTGTTGAAACCATTAATATTAGTTAGTTGTTAGTTCTGTTTAACTTACGCGGGCCCTGTTAAATTATTCGCCGAATGCCGAGGTATAACTGAAAATATAAAATAATAAATCATAACTTGTTTCAGCAAATTAGAACATTTTAGCGAAGGTTGTTAAATTGTTAGGTTACTTTACACTATAAAACATATCCGGCCTATTTATAATTTAGATATAATATGTTAATTTTTTTCATTATAAAAAAAAACGACCGATTGGCTCAGTGGCGGGGCCCTCCGCCCGCGGAGTTCGATCCGCGGGTTCGATCCCCGCATCGGAATAAATATATGTATGGATTTACAAATATTTATTCCGAGTCTACTAACCCCCCCAATCCGCTTTTCCCTTCCTGCCATTTCCTTTCTTCTCTATCTTTCCCTTCCTCTCCGCCAATCCAAGGTCTGCCGTGCCAGTGGATGCATGGCTAGGGGCGAGCTTAGTCGCAAGCGTACCAACCGTCCCGGGATCGGGATCCTCCGGGTACTATGGTGCCTTACCTCAGCATGCGGGGCTCTGCTGGGGCTGACCTCCATCCTCCCTTGCGGCTCGTTCGATTCACTAAGACTAATTTTAATATACCTACCTAATTTGTTGAAAAATAACGGCGACGTGGTTCGCCACCCGTCACGTCTTGTGAAGAAGCGATTAACGGGAAGCCGTTTCGCTACGATGAATGTGAGAGGAAGGATGGATGAAAAGGTGGATGAGTGAGGAGGAAGCAAGGAAGGTGTGCCCGGATCGTAGCGGATGGAGATCTGTGGTCTCTGCTTACCACTACGAGACACAGGCGTGACAATATGTATGTATGTGAATTTTAATTGTTGTTTTATATTTTAATATTTAATAGACTGTCTGAATACAATGTCTTTGCTAAAATGTTGTGCAAACTTTTAAGTGCATAAAACTGTTATTTTAAGGAACGTTTTAAATGTAAATTCTCATAAATGTCCACAGTTGGTATGCATTTAATAAATAAATAAAAAAATCCGAGGCTGTCATGAGGACTACCGACAGAGGTGAAAACTTAAAACTGTATTTTGATATTTAAAACTAATTGTAATGTTCAATTTTGTTATTACTACAGCATATTCCTGACGGGACTTTATCCATCCATGCAGCGTCCAACGCACACACAATGTGTTAGTGTGATGCGTGTACGTAGGCAGCTGCGCGTACATTAACCGTGTTTAAAGTATGTCTATAGCTATACCTTAGGCATTAGCATGTTGCTGACGCGAACCCATAGATTTTTCCTTACCCGGATTCCTGTAACGCGTCTATAGAAGTTTTCACTTCAATAAATAAATATGTTCTCATTTGTTGCTAGTAACATACGTACATATGTATACGCAATATATTTTTTAATAAACTCCAGCAGTAATGGAAGGCCAAAAAAATTTAAATAATTATATTGAACTTTAATATCTCGTTTGTACTTGGCGTACAGCCAACCACGGTGATCCGGATTATTTTTGTTTTTATTTAAGACATTTACATATCATTAGGTTGCACCAGATGGCGTGGCATCCTACAGGCGCCCAGGGAATAACAGGGAGTGCTCTCCCTACTTATACACTAGCCTAGCAGTTTTATTGTGAACATATAAAACATTATACAGTTAAGTTTTTATTGGCATACAATGTTTTATACATACATTCCCATTTTTAAATACTACTTGTAGGCAAAAAAATCGATTTAAGGTATTCGATTTTTTTGTCTGCAACACTACTATACAACGAATATAAGATATACATATGTAAATATAAATAAATAACTTGAAATAATATATATATATATATATATATATATATATATATATATATATATATATATATATATATATATATATATATATATATATATATATATATATATATATATATATATATATATATATATATATATATATATATGTGTGTGTGTGTCATGCTATAAGTAAATATATACTAATATATATTGCTTATGGCTATTATCTTTTGTTTATTAATATTTTTTTATTCGTTAATGTATCACCAACCTACATCAAATTATCTTTTTTAACATTGTATCCATCCTACGGTTGTCTGTCGCTATTAGCGATAAGACCGCCATTTCTATATAAACATTGTTTTGTTATTGGTGTGCACTAAAGAATATATCTATCTGTCTAATTATGATATAAGAAAAATTCTCGTTAAACCAAAAATGTCCAATTATTATGGGGAAAGATTATCAAAATTTAGTATTATTAATGGAGTCAGGCGTTACTTTGCGGAAGACAGCCGAAAAGTTTGGTTTTCGGTTTGGTTTGATCTTCCGTAGAGTCTACTATTTCTGAAGATGCCTCGTGTTGGGGCGAAACACGTGTCGTTTACAAGGTGGAAAAGTGATAATGTGTGTTTGGTGTTGTGTGTAGTGGTTGGTGGGTGGAGAGTTGATGGCCGTTTTTCGTTAAGTTTTTGGTTTAAATTCCAAATAAATCCACTTCATCCAGCAGGAAAACACACATTATTAATTTTCTGTTATTGTTTTGCTTGTCGCGGATCTTAGCTAAGTAAAACTTTTGACTGTCCACATACAAAATTTGAATGACCAAATCGGCCAGAGAACTAAAGTCACCGACATAGCCTTTCGAATTAGCAAACTTAAGTGGCAATGGGCTGGTCACGTCTGTCGGAGATCCGACGATCGTTGGAGCAGACGAGTGCTGGAGTGGAGACCGCGTCTCGGTAAACGTAGTGTGGGACGGCCCCCGGCTAGATGGTGCGACGATCTGCGCAGGGCGGCTGGCAGAAACTGGATGCGTGTTGCCAAAGATCGGGCTAGGTGGCGCTCCATGGGGGGGGCCTATGTCCAGCAGTGGACTGCCGCAGGCTGCTGCTGACGATGATACAAAATTTAGTAGATATAGTTTGTAACACATTTAATACATTTATAATGTTGTGAGGAAGTCCTGTACTCAATAAAAATGTGTTGAAGTCAAAACTTAGGAAGTTGTTTCTCGGTGAATTAATGATTTGGGTAGTGAATGTTTCAAAACAGAATGATTTATGTAAAAGTCATGATTAGTGCCAATTTATTATAATAATTGAAAAATAAATGAAGTTATTTGAAGTAGAAAGAAACGTAAGCAGATAATGCTTGCCTCGTTGGTGTAGAGCGCTGAGTGTAGAGGCATAGAACGGAACGCAAATCACGTCGATGGAGTTATACATCAAAACGCTTTTACCATAATGCACTAACAATGACGTCATTGTTTGTACGCGAATACATCGTCACTCTTAATGTGACGGTAAAATCTAATTACTCCCCAGGAATAGATTAAAAGATTGTCCCTGCCAACTTACTCAATCAGTGACGTTGTATTTTTATTGTATTCAATCAACAGTCTGCGACAGTCCACTGCTGGACATAGGCCTCCTTCAAGAAGTTTCTGCCAGCCGCCCTGCGCAGATTTTGGCGGGCGCAATAACCCAAAATGAGCTTTGGCCTCCACCAGTAAGAATTGCCCCTTGGATTGATCTTGTACCACCGTCTGCCAGTTCTCGACTTGGAGCTCCTTCAGGTCTCCCTCCATGGCATCATTCCAGCGGCACTGTATACTATTTTATATACATTGATACATGTATCACTAATGTATTAAATTTTACTGTTTTTACATTCGTAATTTTAAAATTTAAAATCGAAAGAAATAAATTGTTATTTATGTATAACAATATTCGATCGACAGACGTCTTTCGAGGGACACGTCACGTTTCCTGGCATAAGAAATTAATACTGAATATAAAATGTAAAGTGATTCATTAATATAAAAAATAATTCATTAATATAAATATAATTAATATGAAATGTCAAGTGATTCATTATTAAATTAACTTGGAAGAGTCACTATATCCATGATAAAACCCCCTAAAGATCCCGTGTGTCGCCATAGCAAGTACGGTAGCCACGCTACAATAATATGATCTGAGAGGTTTTATCTTTGATGTAATTGAAATTCTTCCAAGTGAAATTAATTTATTTTTCTATTCACTGTACATTTATATTTTATTCACACTTTATAAATATTATTTACTTGTACAAGGAAAGGCGATATGTAACATTCGAGACGTCAATCGATAGAATGTATTTTTTTTATATAAAACAATGTATGTCTTTTTTCATTTTAAATTTGAAAATCACGAATTTGAAAATTTAAAAAATGTAATACAATATAAAAGGTTTTAATATATTCAATTAAAAAGTTTTATTACGTTAGTGATAGATTTATCAATGTATCACTACAGTAGCTAGGACGACCGAGCGAGAGACGGCCTGGGCTGCTCCAGGTAGACGCGTTTCACGGCTCTATCGTATAACTTGCGTATAACGTGGCCCAGCCAGCAGAGTCTTTATGTCTTAATCTCGCCTGTGATGTTCCAAATTCTTCCAGAATCTCAAATATTCGTCTACCCTTGTCCCGGTATTTTTCTTAGGATCTTGCAGTCAAGAGCGGGAGTGCAAAATTGTATTGTCATAATCTTATGTTGACGACCAATTGGCTCAGTAGCGGGGCCCTCCGCCCGCGGCTCAAAGGTCGCGGGTTCGATCCCCGCATCGAAATAAATATATGTATGGATTACAAATATTTATTCCGAGTCTTTAATTCTTATCAACTAGAAGCTATTTTTTTTGTAGTGAAAATTTCTATAACGGCGTTACACGATTTTAGGTAGGGAAAAAATCTATGGGTTCGCATCAACAACATGTTAATGCTTAAGGTATATCTATAGCTATGAGTATAGCTATAGTCATACTTTAAACATAGTTAAGTACGCGCGCAGCTGCCTACGTGCACGCATCACGCCAACACATTGTATATACCCGATTGTATGTGTGTGAGTTGTACGCTTCATGGATGAATGAAGTCTTGTGAGTCGCGTCAGCGACATGCTGTAGTAATAGCAGCATTTAATATTACAATTAGTTTGAAATTATAAAATACAGTTTTATGATTTCACTTCTGTCGACAGTCCTCATGACTGCCTCCGATTTACATTTAAATATATGTATTGCATCAATACTATACAATTATCTTAAAGCCTGTTTAACAAATGAGCATATAGGTTCACAGAAGGTAGATTATATATAAATGCATATGTTATACAAATGCGAATGGCACTGCGGATTGATTGCTTTCCATCAGGTGACACGCCTGCTCGTTTGCCTTCCTACCCCATTAAAAAGTTTTTGAACGTAGTGTTTTCCAAATACTGCAACCAAATTCAACACAAATGGTCCCCAAACTGAATTGTAATTTTTGTAATTACGATTTTAAAAAATTAATAAAAATATGTTTTTTCGGCCAGGCTTTGAACACCTCCACCACTAATTCAATCAAAAACGGTTAAATCACATGGCTTAAAAGAAGTAAAACTACTTTTCTATTTCAGATATTGGCTATACTTGTAATACTTCCAGATCTATTACCTAGATATTCAGATATTTTATGTGAACTCAGAGAAGCCAGCTGTTGAGGCAAGTTGTCACCAAATATCAACCCCGACCTTATGGAGACTCTTTCCAATAAAACTGCACAGTACGGTGACCTAGTCTTTGCTCAATCGATATTTCCAATCGGTCAGCGTTCGGTCAATTCACTTAGAATTAATGGTGAAGTTCGATGAAGCATAGTAGGTCTCACTAGGCAGGTCCGTGCTAAGACCTTCCGATTCGGTCATTATTCAAATTTGGAATACATATATAAATACACATAAATAAGTACATACATACATAACATATATATTTATACGCACATACATACACAATATATACATACACACTATACACAACAACAATACAATCTATTTATCTTCTATATATATAAAAATCAATTGCTGTTCGTTAGTCTCGCTAAAACCTGGCGAAGGGCTGGACCGGTTTGACTAATTTTAATTTTGAATTATATTTGGAAGTCGAGGGAAGGTTCAAAAGGTGAGTAAATATGATAAAAAATATTAGGAATATAGTAAAAGCAACAATTTCGTTTTCCCTCAGAAACTACTCCTACGTGTCAAATATTTGATCGTTGTGACGTGACTATTTTTAAGTAACATCGAGTGTAATATATAATAATAATAAAACTTAATTTGTATTTAATCTGTGTTGTATTCAATGAGATAAAAATATTATATTAATTTGTATTGTAAGCAAGTTTCAAATTAGAACCGTACACTACAAACTTTATTTTGTAAGCTCATAACCTTTGTGACATAACAATTTTTCAAGCAACATCATGTGTAATTAAAAATAATAACACCTAATTCATTTTTATTAATTACGATTTCTTTTTGTTCCTGTTAAGTTTTGACCACATTTTTTACTAATCTTGAAACATTCCGCAATTATCGTTCAGCTTTTTTATTTATTGATTCTGAGGCGTTACGAAGTTTGCCGGGCCAGCTAGTTAATATACTAAATAATTAAAACTATAAATTTGTTGACAGCCGTTTTTCGGTTAGAATTAGACTTGTTATCCTCTATACACTTTTTCAGAAACACACAATATTATTTTTCTGATTTGTGTCCTTAGCAAAGTAATTTTGAGTGTCCGCTTAAAAAACTAATGTCTAATGGTTTAGCGAGTCTTCACTTTTACTTGTTAAATCGAATAATTATTTTTCTCTTAACTACAACACATGTAAGCCCCTTAAAAAATATAAATGGACAGCATCCCTATGGGAGCCCTTAACGTGTAAGTTATGGGTTGTTGCTGTGGCCATAAAGTTAAAGAAAAATAAATTGCTTGCCAAACAGTGGCAGGGCAAGAGCCGTTTGTTAGTGGCCAGTGACTTTATTGCTTTTGTAATGGCGTTTCAATTGTTTCAGGAACAGTTTATGGCGGCAAAAATTACGTTAAATCTCTTGAGGGTAGCCAAAACAAAGGTAACAATGGGTTTATTTATTATTATTAATGGAGTCAGGCGTTACTTTGCGGAAATCCATCGCTATGTGGACAGTCAAAAGTTTTACTTAGCTAAGATCCGCGACAAGCGAAACAATAACAGAAAATTAATAATGTATTTATTTGATTTATTTAATACTTTATTGTACAGAAAACGCGACATACAAGAATTAAAAGGAAATAAGATGTACAAGGGCGGGCTTAACTCAAAATTGAGTTTTCTTCCAGCAAACCCAGGAGGGAAAGAGAGATGAGAAAAGTTGTGAGGATAGAAATAAGTGTACAACAACAAAATATAATAATAATATACATAGCAATACATACTATATAAAACCATACATATATAAAAATATAGATATTAATACTATATAAATAAGAGGATACATATATATAATATACACATAAATATATACATATATAAATATTTTATACTGAAAGGAAATGTTCCTTAATTCTTCTCTTAAATACATCCAGTGAGAGGCTATCACGTATAGTATGTGGGTATAGTACGTAATGTATGTTTCTCTGCTGGATGAAGTGGATTTATTTGGAACTTAAACCAAAAACTTACCGAAAATCGGCCATCAATGCTCCACCCACCAACCACAATACACAACACCAAACACACACTACCTCTTTTCCACCTTGTAAACGACACGTGTTTCGCCCCAACACGAGGCATCTTCAGGTATAGTAGACTCTACGGAAGACAACCGAAAAGTGACAATCGGAAAACTTGATCTTAGCTAAGTAAAACTTTTAACTGTCCACATAGTGATGGATTTCCGCAAAGTAACGCCAGACTCCATTAATAATACGACTATGTAGTCAGTCACACATCGACCATAAGAGGGAAAGTAGTGTGTACTCGAGAATGTAAATTTATCACGGGAATAACGGGAACTCCATTCAACTTCGAGGATGACCAAAGTAAAACAATAAACTCTCACTAATGTCTTGATGATGAGAGCTCTAAAGTACTTGCCAATCATTTTTACGACACATTCTGTGCAACATTCAAATATCCATTCCCTCGTAAAGGCAACGTTTTGCACAAAATAACAAAATAGCGCTCGCGATTATGGATAAGTCCCATTTTGCCAACCATCTGCTAACCTGTGGGCACTCTCTGTCCGACAATCATTCGCCAAATATTTTACACATGTGTAAAAAGGGTTTGAGACTAAGTGTATTGGAGCAACTAGAGATCTTAAAGAACAAGAAAAGTTCGTCCCAGATACTCAACGATCAAATAAATATTGTAAATTCCCCTCTTTTGAATATATTTTTTGAATATAAATTGTCATATTTACCAAATAATAAGTGGTGACGTAATTTTTGACACACCTGTATCGCCCACCTGTTTTCTTACATTGTGGGTGGGGGTTGTTTATATAAGGCGCCCGTTGTAATGGCGGGTCACTTTTCGGTTGTCTTCCGTAGTCTACTATACCTGAAGATGAAGAAGAAGTGTGTTTGGTGTTGTGTATAGTGGTTGGTGGGTGGAGAATTGATGGCCGATTTTCGGTAAGTTTTTGGTTTAAGTTCCAAATGAATCCACTTAACCCAACGAAAAACACACATTATTAATTTTCTGTTATTGTTTTGCTTGTCGCGGATCTTAGCTAAGTAAAACTTTTGACTGTCCACATAGTGATGGATTTCCGCAAAGTAACGCCTGACTCCATTAATAAGCGCTCGCGATACCAGGGCGTCTAGGTCATCACCGGTTGTTCCTCGCCACTGCTCAGCTGCGTTTCGTGGTAGCTTTAAATACACCGCAACCAAGTGTTGGAACAAGTTGCCGCCATCTCTTGCATACTATGATTGCATACCACTTGCATACTATAAAAAAGAACTTTTTTTGGTTGCGGTAAATTTATTACATGACTTAGTTTTTTAATTTTTTTGTATTGTATGTGTTTTTATGTATATGTATATATGAGTATGAGTAGTTATATAAATGGATGTATGTGTATGTACGAGTGTGTCAGTATGAATGTCGTCACTGTGGTCCGCGATCTGACCACGTTGGTTCTCGCTGAAAACCAGCGCCGTATTAAATGATTTAGTTGTGTTTAATTTTATTGTATTGTATTTATTTTATTTTATTTTATTACAAAAGGTACAGTTACAGACTACAGATTAAAGAAAATATAAGATAAACACGCAAAAGAATTTAAGGTAAATCTGAAGTCCATTTACAACTATACACAAGAATTACAATTAATATTTAACAACAACAATATGAGGGATTTATAATTTCATTCATATATATAATTAGGTAGACAAACACTAAAAGAAGAAACAAAAATTAAGATAAGTATGTAAGACCATAGAGATAAGTTTTAAAAGAATTTAAACTTATATTGAAAATATCTGTGTGAGCACATATACAATTATAACTTCTACACATTCTGCATGTGTATGAATATATGAGTTTGAGTAGTAGTATACTATATGGGTGTATGTGTGTGTGTCCGTATCAGTGTCGTTACTGTGGTCTGGGTGGTCAGATCCAGGTCAGTTCTCGCTGAAAACCAGTGCCAGGTGCTCCGATAGAACGACTGGCATATGATAAGAACCGTTATGAAACTTGTTAGATTAAAATTATTTTCTTTTTGTTTTGTTTTGTTATTTGTATATTATAATATTATTAAGGCTTTAATTTCAGATAGGTATTGTAAAAAGAATGTGTCATATATAAAGTTTTTTTTTTTTTATTTCTACTTCTATTATCATTACAACCCACGACCGATGGTCACATAATGGGTCAAAGTTTACATCAACAGCCGTTCAGTGCGACCGGCGTACTAGTCTCACTGTTCGAGTTTCGAAATGGAGACAATGGTCGCCATTGGAAAGTGAACCGTATTCTCCAGCTGTGAGATTTAGTTTTGCCTAACAATACTGTTGGAACGATTCCAAGCTCGATCCACGATAGTGGCGAGGCCGTACGCCTGAATCAGAATTTACAAATCTGCTTTGAAAGGTATCGTTGCTCAAAGCAATAATATTCCCTTTATTCTTCTTCTTTTAAGAGTGCCTCTCCAATTTGCGAAGGTTGCCAGCAAATTCAATACAACTTTCCACCTCCTTCGCGAGGTGCAGCAGTTGTGGAGCACTCGCTATCTCAGTCCACTCCCTGATATTAAGTAGCCTAGACTTTCTTTTTCGACCAACTTGTCTTTTGCCCGCGATTTTTCCCATCATGATCAGTTGCAGCAATTTGACTTGTCGGAGAACCTTTGAATCCAACTAATAGCGAGCATCCTTCCGTAGAGTCTACTATACCTGAAGATGCCTCGTGTTGGGGCGAAACACATGTCGTTTACAAGATAGAAAAGTGATAATGTGTGTTTGGTGTTGTGTATAGTGGTTGGTGGGTGGAGAATTGATGGCCGATTTTCGGTAAGTTTTTTGGTTTAAGTTCCAAATAAATCCACTTAACCCAACGGAAAAACACACATTATTAATTTTCTGTTATTGTTTTGCTTGTCGCGGATCTTAGCTAAGTAAAACTTTTGACTGTCCATATAGTGATGGATTTCCGCAAAGTAACGCCTGACTCCATTAATAACCAAATTGCCGAAGGTTTTAGGAAGGCGACGAGTACCCTTAATCGTCGAGCTTGCATGAAGAGAGTGATGAGTGTGGAGGAAGCAAGGAGAGTGTGCCGAGATCGTAGCAGATGGAGACCTGTGGTCTCTGCCTACCCCTACGGGAAACACGTGTGACTATATGTATGTATGTTTGAAATCGTGGGTGTCATATTTTTATGGGATCCATAGACATCTGCAATACCATTGGCATAACAAATACATACATACGAGTGTATTATAAATTCAATAAATGTCACACATCTCCGGATCTCCAGACTAGGGATGAACGGAAAGCTGACAAAGTCGAAACGCCTTCATAGGAATCGTAAACACTGAAGACACCATGGGAGATGGGAAGACGAGCTCAGGAAGATAGTCGGGTGAAATAATCCGCTCCAGAACGCATTGGTTATCCTTGAAAGCCTTCACCTGTAGAGGGATTCTTGTTAAAAATATTTAATATAAAGTTTTAAAGCAATAAATAAAAGGCTTTTTTGTGCAGCAGATGATGCCATTTATAACGAAAGCCTATACTTAATAAAAAGAAAATGGTTCCACGTTTTGTATTGATTGCAAGAAACATTTAATGTTGTCTATATTTTTTACTGGCCAAGATGTGACTCTTCTCTCCGCTATCGACGCCAAGAAACTTGGCAAAGTAGTTGGTATTTTATACGGCAGCCAAGTTCTGTGACTGAGAAGTATTCACTCGAAAACTACTCGCGTATTGCTCTCGGTATTAAGACTGGATAAGTTTTGATTTATATATTGTAACATATTTATCTTAGTGAGAAATAGAATTTGTGATCATTTACACAAATTTTCTAGTGGTAGAGCCAAGCTGCAGACGAATGCTTTGTCAAGAATGGCTTATTATTTGTCTGTAGCATGAATGGGCCGACACGTCCGGGGGAGTACCATACTCCCGCAGAAAACCGGCGTTTGAGTGGTAACATAGCTACCGCGCTTCGTACAGTGAGCGGCGGCGGAATTCCGGAAGCCCAACACCCTCCCTCTCCCGCTCCCCTCCCCCTCCCCTCCCCCATCCCCCTCCCCTCCCCCTCCCCCTCCCTGGGAGATACATAGTATATTATGTAGACAGTCAAAACTTTTACTTAGCTAAGATCTGCGACGAGCAAACAACAACAGAAAATTAATAAAGCGGATTTAACTGTAACTTAAACTAAAACTTACCGAAAAACGGCCGTCAGCAACTCTCCACCCACCAACCACTATACACAACACCAAACACACACTACCACTTTTCCACTTTGCAAACAACTAGTTTGTTGTAGTACTTTGCAAACAACAAAAAGTTTTGACTGTCCATATAGTAATGGATTTCCGCAAAGTAACGCCTGACTAATCACATAGTATATTAACCCTTAACTTGGCAGACTTATTTTTTTGAATATCAAAATAATATTCATAGCACTTAACCCTAATGACCCAAGGTGTCTAGAAAAAAAACTTAAAAAAATTTCATGAGGGTAGTTTAAAAAAAATCACATATATCTTGTGGGATACATTGCCAAGAGCATTGATAAATATATTACGCTAACGCTTTTTTAATTCTGATGTATCTCTACAGATACACTAACAAGAAAAGGGTTAAAAATATAAACCAAAATCACACTATATTTTATTTAAAATGGGTAAGGTGGGGAAAAAGCGGACCCTTGAGGGAAGGTCGCGCCACTCGAACGAAACACACGCTCACAAAGATTACCTCGTCGGCGCACCCCGCACGTGACCGGAATGTAATCCGTGGACCGACCGCAAGGCCGGTCTCCAATGTGGGGCGCGGTCTCGACCCGCGAGAGACGGGACCTGCGTTCAAACGCGCTTTACGGAGATTGCAATGAAAAATAAATTCCATGTAACCCTTATATGTAACATACTCGGCAAAATTTAGCATTATATCACTCTGGCATAAAACATCTTCTATCTCGCTGTAGGAGTATACGATATACATCGTATTAAAAACACTTGATGTAAAATACCGATGCATCGAATCAATCCGATGCTTTGTAAGTTTCTCAAAATCGTGTAAACATCGATGTGTTTTGTTCGATACATCGAAAAAGCAAAGCTTAGAGAAAGGCGTAGTTTAGTAATCATGAAATACGTGCGTACGAAATAAAATATATGGGAGGGGGAGGGTGTTGGGCCTCCTGAACTCGGGCGCTCACCGTACGAAGCGCGGTATCTGTCACTCAGACGGTTTTTCGCAGCAGTGTGGTACCTACTTTCCCGGGCGAGCCGACCCATTTATGGTCCAGACAAATAATATGCCATTCTTGGCAAAGAATTCGTCTGCAGCGTGGCTCTACCACATCTATATAATATATACAGTTATCCAACTAAACAACTACACGTTACGAAGTTATAACTATTTACCTATTGTTGCATCGCTCTCACAGCGCCCACAGCCAGCCGGTCCACTTAGCGTCTTATACATCGTCGGATGAGACGATAGCTCGCCGTCTTTGCAAATGTTTGACTTTGTAAAGCCGGGACACACTTACTACTGTATGTCCGATATCTACTTATCGTGACCTAACTTATTTTGAAGTCAACTTTATTTGTTTTGTTTCTTTTATTGAGGAGTTAGCAAGCGAGAAAGTGAGCAATCTCACAATAAACCATCACCACCACATCTGCAACGCCAGGGCACAGCAGATTTAAGAAAGTGAATAATGGGAGGGTAGAAATATTTATGAGAAGAAGAAAGATTAAACTTGTTGTACACTTATTTCTATCCTCACAGCTTATCTTATCTCTCTTTCACTCCTGGGTTTGCTGGAAGAAAACTCAAGTTTGAGTTAAGCTCGCCCTTGTACATCTTCTTTCCTTTTAATTCTTGTATTTCCTGTTTTGTGCACAATAAAGTATTTAATAAAAATAAATAAAATAAAATTAAAGAGGTGAAGTAATGATGGTGAAGAAAGATGTAATGGGAGGAGGGTGACTAATGGGGGGAAATAAAGATTTGGAAGGAAATAATAATAGTAAAAGAAAGATATAATAGAGTAGTAATAATGAGGGAAGAAAGATTTATTTTAAGATGATAGATAGAAGATAATTATCGATACAGGATAATGGGTCATCCATAAATTACGTCACAAAGTCGAAAGAATCGAGCGACAAGAGAGAGACCAATCTTAACCTGCAAAAACACCAAATGATAACTACATTCAATAGTGTAAGTAATGTTATGTAAATGTAGTGTTATTAAAAAAGTAATTTGGTTATGGATAGAAGGGTAGGTCGGGGAAGACCACGGAAAAAATACCCTGACCAAATTGCAGAAGTTTTTAAAAAAGGCCAGGTCAAGAGTACCCTTAAACGACGGGCTTGCATGAGAAGAGTAATGAGTGCGGAGGATGCATATATATCGTCACGCCTGTTTCCGCAGGGGTAAGCAGGGACCACTGATCTCCATCCGCTACGATCTCGGCACACTTTCTTTTCATCCACACTCATCACTCTACATATAAGCTAGCCGGTGAAGGGTACGTGTAACCTTCCTAAGACTTTAGATTAAATTCTAACGGAATAATGTGCACATGGCCTTAGTTTTCGAAGAAGAACTCATATGTCTATATCGTTTGCTTTGCATCGTCCCAGTTTACACTGTAGACCACAGCTCTCTGCAGCACTTAAGGAAAGCTAGTTTCACGAAATTAGTCTCTATTTTCTGTATCATATTACCAATTTACAAAGAGCTACCTACATACTTCGATTGCTCATATTAGATAAGTTTTAAAATCAAGAAACCCGATAGTTTTGGAAGAAGACCGTTCAAAAGCGTTTGGAAGAATCATCTTGGTAAACGTAGGACCTATCTCCTCCAGACAGGTTGAAGAATTTCGCTCAAATTCTTTTTTTTTATAAGATAGAAAGGCAAACGAGCAAGCATCGCCTAATTGAAAGCTATCAACGCCGCCCATATACATCTGAAAGCCATAGAATCACACATAAGAGTTGGCTTGAAGGTTGAAGGTTTCAACGCCATATCGGTTAGAAAAAACCGTTCGAAGGCCTCTTGAGACTATCAGGTGACACGCCTGCTCGTTTGCATTCCTTTACTATAAAAAACGCAGCTGGTTTTATTGACGAAATTGCATTCGTGGAGCAGATGATAGGATCGATTCACTGTCTGCGTTCTTTACAAGCGTCCTTCGACGACTATAAAGTGTACAATGCGCAAACAGTCCACCACTCTTGCGGTTAGCATTCAAGATCAATGCTGATAGGAATACGCCTCAGAAGTCGGTCTTCTGCGAGAGTTTGGTTCTACCCCCGGTGAGTCAGCAGCAGAAATAGAAATAGAAAAACTTTATTTGTGACACTTTTTTTACAATAACTAAAATTAAATCCTCAATAATATTATTATATATACAAATAAATACACAAAACAAAAAGAAAATAATTTTAATCTAGCGAGTGTCATAAAATGGTTCTTGCTCAACACATGCCGGGCGCTCTATTGGAGCACCCGGCGCTGGTTTTCAGCAAGAACCAACGTGGTTAGATCGCGGACCACAGTGACGACATTCATACTGACACACTCGTACATACACATACATCCATATATATAACTACTCACACATACTACACACTTCTATGCTTCGTACGAAATGCTTGCATCACGTTAGAATTCAAAGCTTCTTAATAGATATTTTTTATGGCATAGGAAGGCAAACGAGCAGGCGTGTCACCTGATAGAAAGCAACCAACGCCGCCCATAGACATCGCAAGCGTTGCCGTACCTTAAAGGAAAGTGAAATTATGGGAGTGGGCGTGGGAATCGGAGGGGAAGTGGGAGTGGGAATCGGAGGGGGAGTGGGAGTGGGTAGGAGAGGGTGTTGGGCCTCCGAAACTCAGACCGCTCATCGTACGAAGCGCGGTAGAAAACAGATCGCGGTAGATCTATAGAAGACAGAATAAACTACATTCGTTTTCTGAATTATATTTTCGGATATTTGTTTTACAGCATGGACGTAAAAAGGCTTTTTAGCAAAGTGTTATGTTCGTGTCATTCCCTGAAGAAATTTCACTCTCCCATAAAACATGTGACTTAGGAGAATGCTACGCCCATAAAGTTTTAAGGTGCTACGCCCGTTCCGATATAAAAATACGAAAATAACTAGAAAGAAAACGATTTTCGCCATAGCGCTCTCCTCTCTTAGATTTCTTAAGGGAGATGTATTTTTATTTATTTATTTACCAGATGTCCCAGGGAACTTCGTTCCTTTTACGATTTAATTCAAATTTACGAAAATGATATCTCCTGGTAGGCTTATCTTCTCCTAGTACCTTGCACATGTATGGTAGGGTGTTTTGCATGTGCTTTCATAAATAAAAGAAATATGTCTGTGTGTTTTATCATACCAATCTCTGGCAGAAACAAGTGTAAACTTAACCCCTCATTCCAAGAAACACTCCATTAAATATGTAAACAAACTTGGCTCGCAACTTTCCTCGAACTCCTAATGTTGAGCTTGAGTTTGGAAGTTAGGAATACAGTTAGTATGGTGACAATACTTTATGATAATATAATAAGGACATGTAATAATCAAATGCTTAGATGGTTTGGACATATAGAGAGGATGGATGAAAGACGACTGGCAAAAGAAATTTACCTTGCGAACGTGGATGGTAGGGCCGGAAGAGGAAGACCACGAATAAACGTACCTTGACCAGATTGCTGAACTTTTTAAGAAAGGCCAGGTCAAGAGTACCCTCAACCGGCGGGCTTGCATGAGGAGAATAATGAGTGTGGAGGAAGCAAGGGAAGTATGCCGAGATCGTATCAGATGGAGATCTGTGGTCTCTGCCTACCCTTACGGGAGACAGGCGTGACGATACGTATGTAATAATTAAATACTTTTCCAAACTAAGGTCAGGGAGTATCTTTGCCTAACTGCCTATCCGGTAGTTATGGTATTGGTACACGGGTACGCGACCCCGGCCTCCCGAGCTACTACCGTATCAACACATGTCTTCCGTCGCGGTAGTATCATATCCTTAACATCCTGGATAGATCCATCATTCCTTTCTCCTGCCCCTTCCTTTCTTCTCAATCCTTTTCGCCAATCTACGGTCTACCGTGCCAATGGATGCGTGGCTAGGGGCTAGCTTAATCGCAAGCGTGCCGACCGTCCCGGGATAAGGCCCTCGGGTACTATAGTGCCTTACCTTAGCATGCGGGGCTGTGCTGGGGTTGACCTCCATCCTCCCTTGCGGCTTGTGGGATTCACTATGACGAATTTTAATAGACCTAATTTGTTAAAAAAATAACGGCGACGTAGTTCGCCACCCGTTACCTCCTGAATCCCACGAGCGCGAGAAACGACTAACGAGTTACTGAGAAGATGGATAAAAGGATTGATGAATGTGGAAGGCTTGTCGGCATCGTAGTGGATGGAGATCTGTGGACTCTACCTACCCCTACGGGGGACAGGTGTGACGTTACGTATGTAAAATTAAAATACTATTTCTAATATATTTTTTTTTAGCAAAGATAACATTTATCCTTTTTTCAAAAGTTAATAGTGTATGTGTGTGCTTTTATAAAAATTTTAAATTTATTAAATGTCACACGTCAAATAAATATACATATATATGAAATAGAGGCATTTAAGAGATTGTCATATGTGTTTACCAACAACACATCAAGGCCGAAAACGCATCTGAGACGCCTTGAGCATTGCGGATATTTATGACCTGCGGTGATAATTTACCACCGGGTGACTCAAAAGCTCGATTGCTTTCCTATGCTATAAAAAAATTACAGCAAGGACATTATCAGGATAGTATCGACGCATGGTCACCCTAGCTGTGACAGTTTGTGACGTGTTACATGACGGCCTCTTACGCTACGTTAAAAACATACGTCACTTCCTTGGCAGGTGAAGTCAGAGTTATTAAGAAGTTCTCTTACTGTTAACCCCTTCCTTCCGCTTAAGTGACTCGTAAGAACAACCACCGCGTAGCGAAATGTGCACTTTGCTAGTCGACTTAGCGTGTTTCGGTGTCAATGGTGGTTCGAATCGGAATGAATCTCGCCTCAACTGAATTTCTTCTTATACATACAAAATTGACAAGGCTCAATATTTAAAATATAAATATTTAAAATACTATAACTTCACATAATTCTAAAAAAATTATATTACATAAATTACAATTATCTAAATTATTTTATATAAACAAACATTATTCTTACATCATGTGCCAACAGATGGCGCCACAAGTCATATGAAATTAAGTTTTATCTATTGCCTATAACAATTAAATAAATTAAAACGACTACATATACGATGTTCAAACTTATGTTTTTTTTTATTGGGATAGGAAAGCAAACGAGCGGGCGTGTAACCTGATGGAAAGCAATCAACGGCCGGCCCATTCGTGCTACACACAAATAATAGGCCATTCTTGACAGAGTGTTCGTTTGAAGCACGGCTCTACCACTTCAAGTAATTGAATCTATTAAAAGTAAAAAGTTTTTTTAATTGGTAACCTTCCCTGTATTATATATAACAAAATAAATAAAAAATTATTCAAATCGGTCGACCCGTTTTGGAGTTTTAGCGAGACTAATAAAATAGCTCTCCATTTTCATATATATAGTTAAAAAGAAATTACCTGTAAAGCAGTTCATATTAAAATATCTATCCCTCTAGACATCACAAACTTGTTATAAAGAAATCTCATAAAAAGGTCCCTCCTGTAAAAATTTCATCAAATATAATGAATTTACTTTGACAATATTTCGTTTATACAATGGGACCATCAGTATCATGTATCAGGTGTTTTACATTGTGAGATCATTTATTGCATTTTGGGATATATTTTAAGAGCTTTTTATTATTATTAATGGAGTCAGGCGTTACTTTGCGGAAATCCATCACTATATGGACAGTCAAAAGTTTTACTTAGCTAAGATCCGCGACAAGCGAAACAATAACAGAAAATTAACAATGTGTGTTTTTTATTATCCTTTTATTATAAAGCTTTTTATTACTTAAGTTACAAATTGCAGTAGATGTTACATGTAGGTAGATTAACAATATGTGGATATTGTATACAATTGTAAGAGGTAGTATCTTAACTGTGAAGTGATGCAACAGGAGTCTGGTTTAATACTCCTTTACTATACCAAGTGCACCTATTATATATACAACTGATGAATGGCGGGAGACGCGGTTGTGCCTGCACGTGTGCAGCAACAAAGCGCGTTCCACGAATGCGGCGTAACAAAGCGCATTCCGCAAGTGCGTAGTAACAAAGCTTGTTCCGCGAATTTGTTCTTGAAGTGTATATTCTGTAGTAAACAGCTACACAATCAATAAAAATACAGTTCCAATCATGTGGTCTTGATGAAAGATGGATGAGTGTGGAGGAAGCAAGGAATGTGTGCCGGGATCGTAGCGATGGAGATCTGTGGTCTCCCGTAGGGGTAGAGAGAGGTACTTTTGACCATGTAAAACAAACTTATTTTATGGGTTACCCAATTTTCTTTCCAGTAAAAGTATTTAATAAATGTTTGCGCTGAATTCACCATACAGTTCACCATCTTGATGAGGGCTGTTCAAATATATTCGTCTTGTTACGAGCTGAGGTTAGGGGATCGAAAAAATGAAATCGGCCTTTAGTTTCACTTCTCTCTTATTCTCTTCTAATATTTTCTTCCGTATTAAACTTTTAACCCTTTCGACGCACGGTCGCACCTTTATATACGTAAAGCGATCGAGTGTTCTAGCATTCGCAAAATTCGAGAATATTCCAGCAATGTGTAGTCTTTTCTAGACATCTTCCTGTCTGTTTTCTGCGTGCAGCTATTTTCTATTAACTGTTCTTGTCACACGTTGACGGACGTCTTATCAATTTATTTTTAAAAGTTATAATGGCTTGCTTGACCACGATTTTGAGATTTCAAAATGAGGTTTTAATCGTTTTATATAAAAAAAAAAATGATTTTGCGTATGTGTTACGCAAAAGTACGTTTTTCAAGAAGCTTTTTTTTTATATTATAGTCCCTTCAGCGGTAAATCCATTACGACAATGGAACCTTCGAGAAAACAGTGTTCATTTTTCTCCACGGGCACCAAGAGCGATAAGCGAGCAAGTTCGAAGCGAAGTTTCAGATATTAAAGTTTGCCATTGATTGCTTTCCATCAAACAATACCTTCGTTCGTCTCCATCTGCCATAAAAAGCAAGTATACCCTAAACAAAGACCGTAAAATTTGTATTGACAAAAGCATTGTAGAACCCAGCAGTCAATCGTTACATTTCATTGTCAACAAACATAAAATTTTACATACAATGGAATTGTATGTAACGAATTGTTTTTGGGACATTTTATACCATTGACTATTCACTGATAAATGGAATAGAGTTACAAGTCGTACATTTAATGTACGTCAATTCACTCTTTTCAATATATCATGCGTTCTATCTTGAGCTACGCGCTTTATTTCGCTCCAGGTCATTCAGATGCTACCCGTTTTGGCTATCACCGTACGTCGTCAGGTTTGGTTGGGGCGACCACGCTTCCTATTTCCTTGAGGATTCCAATCTAGGGCTTGCTTAGGTATGAAATTGGGCTCCTGGCGGAGAGTGTGCCCGATACAGCTCCACTTGCGACACTTGATCTTCAAGCTAATGGTGATGGAAAGCAATCAATGCCGTCCATAGACATCCGCAGCGCCATAGGTAGTGCAGAAGTGTTGTCGACCTTTAGGGAAAGTGACATTATGGGAGTGGGAGGGAGAAGGGGAGTGGGAGGGGAATGGGAGTGGGAGAGGCAGGGTGTTGGGCCTCCGGAACTCAGGCCGCTCACCGTACGAAGCGCGGTAGCTAAGCTACCACACTGACGCCGGTTTTCTGCGGGAGTGTTGTACTTCCCCGGGCGAGCCGGCCCATTCGTGCTACAGACAAATAATATGCCATCCTTGACAAAGTATTCGTCTGCAGCTTGGCTCTACCGCTATTAAATTTCGTTGCAGCGTCTCAGGTCTTGGTTGGTTGTATTCTCGCTGCGATGGCATCTCTTTAAGACCACTTGAGTACCGAGCGTGATTTTCTTGGACCTTCCACGTGAAAAGGTCGGATGTAACCTTGGACCGGAATATCTGGAGCTTACCATGTCAGTTTCGGTGACGGCCAACGGGTCTCAGCCGTGCGAAGGTAGATCTCGTTGTGGCGGTTTGAAGCCCAGAGCAATCGGCTCGAAAATCAGTTACATAAACTTCTGCCCTAAGCGGCGGGAAAACAAACAAGACAAGGATGCATATTAAATGACTTCGTTTGTAAAATAACCCACAAACAAACAGAAAGTACGTCCTCTCAGATATTAATTCATCTCCAAACTCAAAGTAGAAAATTGCCGGCGGTCGTCTTCGCGAGATGTTTCCAAATATACTAGACTTTTTGCTTGTTACGAATTTTGACTTCTCAGTAAATAATGCTCATTTAATATTTATTTATTCAAAACAAAATTCCCTCTTGTAGGTAAATGTAATTTGTATACATTTGTTTGTGTGTACAACGTACACACACACACACATACACATATTGTGTGTGTTGGTCAAAAAATAATTTGCTCATACGACATTGGAACCTTCAAAAAACAAGCCTAAACATTTCTCAAAGATCCGCAACACTTCCGTAATGCCAATAGCACTGTGGGTGTACCACCAGAATTAAGGAGACCCGTGTCTAGATGTGTGATATGTATGAGCTGTGAAAAAAAAAATTATTGCATCGATTAGGATTTCGTATGTTTGTGTATCAAATTATATTATATAAAGACAAGCATTATGCATACGTTGAAACATAAAAAAGCATATCAAACTATAGAAACAGCCATATAACTGAGGAGAATCGACCATAGGGAGGGATAGATGTAAAAAATTCAAATGAGATTGCAAGAAACGGCGAGAAAACTTTCATTTGACCTAACTTATGCACACGAATGGGGGCGAAACTAGTTATTCTGTAAATTGGCGGATCGAGAAAACTCCCGGCAACTTTAACTGTACGAAATTTGGCGTGGAGCCATGTCGGTCCAGATCAGTGAATATGAATACGATGCAATGAAAGCTGATTGGCAAATCGGGAAGATGTACAAATATCATTATGCATATGAGGCTAGATACCAAATTTGTCTATAATCATTATCAACCCTAATTTTTGTGATTTCACGCATGTTATTTCTACCAGCTACATTATAAATAGGTCTGATGGGCTTTTATATTTAAATAAATCTTAACTATATAATATATAAATACATTTTATATTTAAATATAACATATAATATATTAATATAAAATTATACAGCGTTGAAACTTACTGTTTTTGAGGGGTCAGATACAATTTTTTTAAGAAATGTTAATTTTTTTAGGTGGTAATTTTTAATTTCGCAGTTTACTGTTTTCGCTTTCGCATCGATATAGATTTTTTTAAAATTGGATAGGAAGGCAAACGAGCAGGCGTGTCACCTGATGGAACGCAGTGTCATAGGCAGTGCAGAAGCGCTGCCGGCCTTTAAGGAAAGTGTCATTATGTGAGGGGGACGGGTGGGGGGGGGAGGAATTGGGCCTTCGGAACTCAATCGCTTACCGCACGAAGCGCGGTAGCTAAGCTACCACTCAGACGCCGCTTTTCTGCGGGAGTGTGGTTCTTCTACGGGCGAGCCGGTCCATTAACGCTACGGACAAATTATATGTCATTCCTGACAAAGTATTCGTCTGCAGCGTGGCTCTATCAATAGAAAGTTTCTTCTACGAAGTAACACTACTACGTTTTCGCTTTTTCGCGTCGATATACTCCTACATATAAGACTAACAGAATAACGACGAAGCCATCCATAAAAGTGAGTCAAACCACTTGGTAATTTAAAGCTTCGATCGTTTTAAAAGAGTTAAGCGTCACTTTTGGGAACAGAGCAAATAGTACGCGCACGAAAACCCATTCGGAAAAATTCACAATTCCCAGTTTAATTTACTGTAGATTTCAAGTGGATATTGGATAAAGGAAAATTGAGTGCCTATCACTTAATATAAACAAAGATTATCAATATCAATGTCAGCCCGCGGCAGTCCACTGCTGGACATAGGCCTCACTGAAGGCGCGCCACCTAGCCATGCAGTCTCTGCCAGCCGCCTTGAGCAGATAGTCGCTCGACCTCTCACTACGTTTGCCGAGTCGCGGTCTCCACTCCAGCACTCGTCTACTCCAACGATTGTCGGTTCTCCGACAAACGTGTCCAACCCATTGCCACTTCAGTCTGCTAACTTGAAGAGCTATGTCGGTGACTCTGGTTCTCCGGCGAATTTCTTCATTTCGAAGAACGGGCAGGACGCACCGGTTGAAGACTTTTGTCTTCAGACAAACAAAGATTATTCCGCCAAAATAGGCCACGGTAAAACAAAATTAAGTTATATTTATACATACATACATTTATACCGTCACGCCTGTTTCCTACGATTTTTTGTTTCGCTACGATCCCGACATACCTTCCTTGGTCCTCCACGCTCATCCATCCTTCCTCTCACATTTATCGTAGCGAAACGGCTCTCCGTTAGTCGCTTCTCGCCCTCGTGGGAATCACGACGTGACGGGTGGCGAACCACAGCGCCGTCATTTTTAACAAATTAGGCTTATTAATTATATAATAGTAAATCCCAAGGCCCGCAAGGGAGGTTGGAGGTCAACCCCCTGCAGAGCCCCGCATGCTGAAGTAAGGCATTATATACCCCGGGGGAACCAGATTCCGGTGCGGTCGGCATGCTTACGACTAAGATCTGCATTATATAATAACTATTTATGACCACGTATACATTATATAATAACTATTTATGACCACGTATACATTATATAATAACTATTAATGATCCATATTCAACGGAAAAACGAACTTCATTATCATCTGGAAACAGGAATTACTGCAGAGCTATGTCCATTGTTCGACTCCCCACTAGTCCGGCGTAGATAACGCTGTGTGAAAATTAATTTTCTCAGCCTACAAAGAGTACTATATGTATATGTATGTACAATGAAACTACTTCTATGAATACGGTAATATATTACGATATATGAAATTTATGGTAGCGGATGGAGCTCTGTGGTCTCTGCCAACATATAATATAGGTAGGCGTGAATATATAAATAAAGAAAATAAATTTACATAATAAATAGATATTGACTACGGATTGGCTCAGTGGCGAGGCTGTCGTGGCGTGCCTCGCGTCGGAATAAATACGTGGTTTGCCAACATGACGACAACACGCAACACTAAAATATGGACGTTTAAAACGCGACATTTAAACACGGCGACCATTGAACACGCGACATTCAAGCGCTGCGACAATATAAATACGCGACATTGTCACTAATACTGCGACATTAACACGTAAACAGTGCGACATTTGCTAATGTTAACGTGGACACTTAAAACTTCGCCTTTGTACTACACTGTATAGGAAGAATGTATAAATGAACTGTAGTGTAGAGTCACGCTGCAGACGAATGCCTTGTCAAGAATGACATATTATTTGTCTGCAGCATGAACAGGCAAACTCACCCGGGGAAATACCAGACTCTCGCAAAAAACCAGCGTCTGAGTGGTAGCTCAGGTACTGCGCTTCGTCCGGTGAGCGGTTGAGTTCCGGAGGCCTTAAATGCCGGCAACGCGTTGATTGCTTTTCATCAAGTGACACGCCTTCTCGTTTCCCATCCTATCCTATATAAACAAAATAAGAAATAATGGTATAGTAAAAAGTGAAAGAGGGTATGAATAGATTAATAGAGTTCGCTCAGAGGGTCTTGTGAGTCGCGATGCGAACTTTAAGTATTTAACAGTCCTTCAAATAACAGACATACTGGCGATAGAGTGATCTATTTGTATCAGACATAGAGACGAAATTTGCATGAATTTTCAGTAGAGCAATAAACATTTTTTTTTTAAATATGAAAATGTGAAAGAAATAAGCAATTAAAATGGGTCCGACTGGGTCGCATAACGGTGGTCCTCTCAAAAGAAATTACACTTATAAACGACGGGTGAGGTGCTGAATCAAACTCGAAGCGAGAAAAACTGAGGTGAGCGGAATATTAAAAATGACATCTCGTGTTGAAAATAAACATTTGAACTGTTCTAAACGAGTTTTAATTCATTAACATTCGTAAGGGAAATGAAATCAGTTTTTGCATTAAAATACGAGCTCTTTTTCACCACTTCGTGCGTACCCGTAGAATTAAAGGCGTGCTGTTTTTATGACACTAAAATAAAATAATATGAGAGACATAATAGATGAGATGTATCTAAGATTTTCTTTCGAAAATATGGATTACGGACGACTGATTGGCTATATATATATATATATATATATATATATATATATATATATATATATATATATATATATATATATATATATATATATATATATATATATATATATATATATATATATATATATATATATATATATATATATATATATATATATATATATATATATATATATATATATATATATATATATATATATATATATATATATATATATATATATATATATATATATATATATATATATATATATATATGAGGGGAATTTTTATAGGCTACCCTCCCACCCATTGATACTTATGATGTTAATATTTTACTGTATGACAGGTAATCCATTCTAACGTCGCTCGTTTATTAAGACAGGCCTTTACCTGCGTTATTGTTTTCTTAATAATAAATACAGTTTATTTGGGATAATTTAGTTTCCTCAAGGTCAATACCGTTGATGGAATAATTGATGGGGTATATGTCTAAGTCATTCATCTCAATTGTCTTCAAAAGCATCTAAAAATACACGTGCTTCAACATAGCAACAATATATTTTTTAACAAACAAATTATATTTTTGCAAAAAAATTTTCAAATTACAGCTCGATATTCAAATTACATATTTATATGAATTTTGCGTAATTCTAAATAATGTATTTTACACAAGCTACGATTATTATAATTATTCTAATATAAACCAACATTATTCTTAGATAATCTGCCAACAGATGGCGCCACGAGTCATATAAAATTAACTTTTGTCTATTGCATTGAATAATCAAATAATAATATTAGTTCTAATTCGCTGAAATATAAGTATATAAATATGAACCGTCAAAAGCGAAATACCGCTCATGGTTTTTGCCCTATTTTAGCGTACAACTTTTGTCAGCATTACATGCTTAATAAGGCGAGAATAATGCAGGACGGTCCGTATTTTTTTCCACGCTGGGGGGACTTTCGCTTAATCAGCGAGAACTTTCATACTAAGAGATTGGAAGACGACATGGTGGTTCATTGTATTTATAGCATTAATTTCTGTTAAATTTGTTCTTTTGGTCAGATATTGTTTAAATAAAAACCAAAATAGAATTACACAGTTTGGGCTTAAATATATTGCTTTTACAAACTAGAAGACATATCAAATATTAAAAAAAAATTAAGTTGAGAATCTAATTTTGTGAGTAGAGATGTGTATGTGTGTGTGTGTGTGTGTGTGTGTGTGTGTGTATGTATGTATGTGTGTGTGTTTGTGAGTGTGTGCGATTTAATTTACTGCATCTTTACTTTTGAGTGTTTTTCTAAAAGTCCTTTTTGATATGCTGAACAAATCTATATCTGAATAAAACTCATTATATTTGTGCACGTAATTGGTAAATGGCTTTACGTGCATAGTTCGTATTAACTTCAGGTGTATAAAATAGTTCAGTGTGCCATTACAATCAATATGTCCAGCCAGTATATCGTGTAGCATATACATGTCGCACTGGCGACGTCTGATTTCTAAAGTTTCCATTTTGTAATGTTTACAGGTTTCTATATAATCTTCATATTCCCTAAAATCTACAAACCACAAATATTTTAAAAAGTGTTTTTGTATCGCTTCTAGCTTATCTTTGTATTATATTTTGAATAGTTTGGTGACCATATACAGCAGCAGTACTCTAAAATACTTCGAATGTATGAAGAATACAACATTTTTATGGAATCAACATCAGTAAATGTTTTGCAGACACGTTTAATATAGCCTAGTTGTTTATAAGCTTTGTCAGTTATATTTTCTATATGTTCTGTATTCAGTAGTTTATGATCCAACTAAATTCCAAGATCTCTCACCGAGTTCACCTTTTGAATAGGATTATTATCAATATAGTAGACAAATTCAGTTTTTTTTACTTTCCTTGAAAATGTTATATTTACTGTTTTCTTAATGTTGACGAGTATTTTATTTTCTTTATAGTAATTGGAAAGATTATTCAAGTCATGCTGCAATTCCACACAGTCTGAAATATTATTTATAGCCTTATAGACTGTCTTATCGTCTGCAAATAGTAGGAAACGAGAATAATTGATCATGTATATATGTCGTATAAATAGGCGTTGTATAATAATGGGCCCAGGAGAGAACCCTGTGGGACACCTGAGGTTGCGTGTACAAAATTACTACGAGCACAGCCTATGACAACAGCTTGCTGTCTTTTTGATATATACGAGCAAAACCATCTATGAAGGTCCCCTCTGATTCCGAAAGCTTGAAGCTTTTGTAATAGAAGGACATGATCTACCCGGTCAAACGCCTTCTGAAAATCCGTGTATATCATATCTACTTGCTGTTTTTTATCCATAGCCATATGAACAAAGTTAGTAAAAACAGATAGGTTTGTTTGTGTTGATCGCTTAAGCATAAAGCCATGTTGTTCTAATGGAATAGACTGATGGATAGTTGGCGCAATCGCATTGTAAATCAGTCGCTCAAAAATCTTGCTTATAGTATTTAGTATTGAAATAGGTTATAACTAGAGTAAACTTTTTAACCGATAACTTGATTCAGACGAAGGTTCTTATTCTGTTCTATATAACATCAGTGACGCTAGAGAAACTGCAAAGGTATTAACTTCTATTGAGGAGCTGGAAAACGATGAAACGGAAAAGAAAAAAGGAAGAACGAAGCTAACTCCGACTCTAATGCTCATTAAACTAATACATACAGACGGGGACATCCACACCTACAGAGATGTGGGATTGAGCCTCGGGGATGAACTCCACTGCTCGCGCAGCAAATCGAAAGGGAGACCGCCCCCGATCCTAGATGCCGCTGTTCCCAGCGGTTTTTGCGCGTCCTTTAACGACTTCGCGTCGTAGAGATGTGACTGAACCTATTCCTATGTTGGGTCTGTCGTTGGCCCTCCCCCTTCGCGAGAAACTGGCGGTGACAGAAGGATTTCTCGTCGGATGTTTCTTCTCTTCCTTTAGCGTTAGTGTCCAAGCCTCACAGCCATACGTTATAATAGACCGAATAATCGTATTATAGATTAGGAGTTTCGTCTTTATACTGAGAAGCTTGGACACCAACACCTTGTGAAGAGCTGCGCTGCACCGCAAGGTGTTTTGTATGCTTTATATTATATTGTATACACCGTGACTTTTTAATTACCCGAGAAAATAAATTAATATATTCAGTTATTGATATACATTAAATTTGGCGAAGAAAAAAAGTTTTTATTTTTATGAAATATTTATTAAAAATGTCCTTAATATACACCAAAAATTATACAACAAAAAATCTTGCTAATTCAAATAGACATCATTATCATTCCAATATGAACTGCACCCAAACCAACCTAATTTGGTCGCGTAATATTTACAGGATTTCTTTGAAGTCCCATAAAACAATATTTTTGTATGAACGCTATAATATTTGAATGTTACTTACTGACATACATATTTTTAGAAACGCGAATTTTAGTTTTCTCGGGTAATTAAAAAGTCACAGTGTATAATAGTCTTTAGTTATTTAGTTGTATTCACGAAGGTACATCTTATTAGTTTCACGGCTAGCTCGCTTAAATGGGGAATTAATTACTCGATTCCAGTCGTCAACTAAATTACCGGTTTACTCGTATTTGAATAAATAAATCATTTACCGAATCTGCGCTTTCAGTTTTGAACGACGCGAGTATCAAAGTTCAATGAGAGCAAACCCTCGGTTGAGGTCGTCAGGTGACGTTTAGCGAGAGAGAAGTTTAATTTAATTGGGCACAGATTTAAAAGTTGCCCTCGTGAAATATGGCGTAATGAAAATATTACTGTTAATATATATTTTGGCGGTTAAATTTATGTAGCTAATATATACAGGATGTACGGTGGCAAAATTAGATTTTCAAACATAAATAATAAAAATAATCGGATGCAGTCATGACGACTGCCGACAGAAGTAAAAACTTAAAACTGTATCTTGAAATTTCAAACCAAATTTAATATTAATAACATATTTAGTACACACTGTTGTACTGCACAATGATCTGATAATTCAACAATTGAAATATACAAATTAAAACAAAATATAAAGAACTTTACACGTAAAAAAATAAACTTTATTTGTATAGATGTACATAACACTAATATTATATAATACGCGAGGACAATAGCTACAGATATGCTGCTATTACTACAGCATGTTGCTGACGCGACAAAACTGTCAATCCATGAAGAGTCCAACGCACACACATCACAATCGGGTATATACAATGCTAATGATTAAGGTATATCTATAGCTATGCTCTTAGCTATAGTTACACCTCAAGCATTAGCATGTTGTTGACACGAACCCATAGATTTTTCCCTACCCAGATTCGTGTAAAGCGGCTATAGAAATTTTCACTTCAAAAACTTCAAAGGACTTAACTTTTAAGGTTTAATTATTAATCATAAATATATTAATATATTACTGCAATCACAATATTGATGATAGATGTTCTGGAGACGAATCATCGCGTCTATAATCTCGAGGACAAGCTATTTACCCCCATTTACCTACCTATTTAAAAAAATTCTGCGAATATTAAGTTTTGAAGACGTTGCTAAAACTAGATGATTGATTATGACAACAGACATCGAACTGTGAGCTGACTCGTATTCCTAATGGTTTCATTTTCAAAAACATAATTGTGCTTTTTTAGGGTTCCGTGATTGAGTGTTGAAAAACTGAATTTAATTAATTTACATATACATACATACATAAATATAAGTTAACCGTAAATAATAAATAAGATACAAAGATATTTATAAATCCCCCGGGTACTATGGTCTTACCTCAGCATGCAGGGCTCTGCTGGGGCTGACCTCCATCCTCCCTTGCGGCTCGTGGGATTCACTAACGCGAATTTAATATACTTAATATATTGAAAAATAACGGCGACGTGTTTCGCCACCCGTCACGTCTTGATTCTCACGAGGGCGAGAAGCGACCAATGGAGAGCCGTTTCGCTGCGAAGAATGGTAGCGGATGGAGCACTGCGGTCTCTGCCAATCCCTGCGGGGCATAGGCGTAAATATATAAAAAATAATATTTATAAAGATAGATTTTTGAAAATTGGGAGAAACTTCGCTTGTTTAACTCCAGCGGCAACAAATTTCATAACCGCACAGCCTGTACTGTGAAATTTTTTGGTGTGGTCAAAGAATTTGGTGTGATGAGCAGACATTTGTAATATTAAGTTTTCAGATCTTCTCAAACAGCTAGAATGTGAAATCATTGAGAAATATAAGGCGAGTCTTGTGGTAAGTAAGGTCAATATCAATATCAGCCCGCGGCAGTCCACTGCTGGACATAGGCCTCACCCAAAGCGCGCCACCTAGCCCAATCCTCGGCTACACGCACCCAGTCTCTGCCAGCCGCCTTGCGCAGACCGTCGCACCATCTAGCAGGAGGGCGTCCCACACTACGTTTGCCGAGTCGCGGTCTCCACTCCAGTACTCTAACGATTGTCGGTTCTCCGACGAACGTTTCCAGCCCATTGCCACTTGTAAGGTAACAAGAGTTAATTAAAATAGAGTAAAGAAGTGATCAACAAATCAAAAGATAAAAATATGACTGTATTTAAAAGAACGTTTAGAAATATTCTAATACTGTGTATTTCAAGATTTTCTTTTCAATACAAAGCCAGCATTCTCTTGTCGCTCATTACGCGCGAATGAGATCGAGGGCAATATCGAGCGCGTCCCATTCATGCGTTCGTTCATTCTATCATTCAATGCTCGTTCGCCGCGTTCCTAGCTCTACGAAACAAATGCACTGCGCGGAATTAATTGACAAAACCATATTGCCTCCTATATATTTTTTTTTCAACAGCGCATATATGTCCCACTGCTGAGCACGGGCTGCTCCCCATTTCTGGAGGAACGGACGTTAACCCACCAGGCTTGTCCCATGCGGATTGGTCGGGTTACCAGACTCGGAATAAATATAATATCGTAATAAATATATTCCCTATATAATAAGTAATTCCCGCATCGGAATAAATATGTGTAATAATATATAATAAATATGTGTAATAATACCGTAATAAATATAATCTCTATTATATATATAATAAATAATTCCCGCATCGGAATAAATATATTTATTCCGATGCGGCGATTGACTCCGCGGGCAGAGGGCCCCGCAACTGAGCCAATTGGTCGTCTATCTATGTATGCTAATCTATTAGAGTGCACTGACATACTAAATGGAGTCGCATAAATACATGCTTGTATTACTACAGCATGTTGATGACGCGACTCACAAAACTTTATCCATCCATGAAGCGACCAGCGCATATTTATAGTATGCAAGTCATGGACAAGTGGTGGCAAGTTGTTTTAAAACTTAGTTGCGGTGCATTTAAAGCTACCACGAAATCTCACCACCTGATGCAAGCAACGTAGCCCATAGATATCCGCAGTGCCATAAGCAGTGGAGAAGCATTGCCGGCCGTTAAGGAAAGTGTCATTGTGGGAGGTAAGGAGAGGGATGAGAGGGATTTGTGCCTCCGGAACTCAACCGCTCACCGGACGGAGCGCGGTAGCTAAGCTACCACCGCTCAGACGCTGGTTTTCTGCGGGTTTATTGTGTTTCTGCTGGAAAGTGGTAGTATGTGTTTGACGTTGACAAGTCTAATAGTTAAGGTTGAAAACTTATTTCTGCAACCAGACACCCTATATTTGGTTCTAACAGTTTGAGAGTACCTTTAATGCTTTTGCCGGGCTCTTCTCAACACAATCCAGTTTTTGAAGCGGTGCTAGAATCATTTAACTATTCAAATATATTTTTTATAAGTCTAATTAATTAAAGAAGAGAAAAGCATATTGTGGATAGTTATGCTAAATTGCCTGGAATCCTTTGACACGCTTTAAAAAAAAGACAAATAAAAATATATCTTGTTAGTATATAAGATTTTTTTTTAATTTTCTTATGTGTCAAGGGGGTCACATAAGAAAGTTAAAAAAAAATCATCGATCACGGAGGGGATCTTGGCTATTTATTATCCTATGGCTTTTTGTTATGATACTTTTTTAACTGAATCCAAGAAATGAGAAGGGGTCTTCGTTTGCTAACCACACTCGCGAGACTTTCGTATGAAGTTGCAGAGGCGCTTAAGACTTTTTCAATTTCATTGGAAGGTTTCACACTAAAACCCCATCGGAAGATCACAAATGACGTCAATTCACATAAAGAAAACGTGTACAACAAATATATCGATAAGCCGACTAAATGAACTGTCATTGTTTAATACCACAAAGTAATATTGTAACAACGGAGACAAAAGGAAAAAGATTCCATTTGTAACTTAATAACATATTAGATCCATTCAGTAAATACTTTCCGTAAATACGGTGAGCTCATAACCTAATAACTTACTTACGTTATAACTTATATTAGTTATGAAATATTTGCTTGTTATTTGTGGTTAGGATCCGCAATATTGTGAGATCCGCATTTTTGCGAAATCCGCAAACAGACAATCACGGGTATGAAGTTGTGTTTAAATTATATAATATATTTAAATACACGTATAATTCATATAATTCAATGCCGTGACTTCAGTAAAGTGTAAAATATACCTACGCGGTGAACGAGTGAGTGAATGAAACGCGGTCGATGCGGCTCTTGATTCCGTTCGCGAGTAATTAGCAAATAAAATAAGGCCTACATGATACGTATTTATATGTAAATTACAATAAACTAAAAATATGCATAATATAAATGATGCACATTTTTTTTAAATACTAACAATTAAAAGATCTAAGAACACATTCATACTATTGTGTGTTTGCGGAAAAGTGTATAGAAAATTTACTCCTCGAGAAACAGCCGTCAGTAAATTGTCCAACACCGCACACACACACACACACATATATATATATATATATATATACATACATACATATCGATCGAACTATATATATATATATATATATATATATATATATATATATATATATATATATATATATATATATATATATATATATATATATATATATATATATATATATATATATTAACTATACATAGTTCGATCGATATATATAGGATCGACTGATTGGCTCAGTGGCGGGGCCCTCCGCCCGCGGAGTCAATGGTCGCGGGATCGATTCCCGCATCGGAATAAATATGTATATGGATTTATAAATGTTTATTCAGAGTCTGGTAACCCCCTCCAATCCGCATTTCCTTTCCTGGTCTTTCCTTTCCTCTCTATCCTTTCCTCTCTAACCTTTGCCTTCCTCTCAAGTTTTGCAGGTTGATGTTGTAAGAGGTAGTTAGTATCTTAACTGTGAAGTGATGCAACAGGAGTCTGGTTTAATACTCATTTTCTATACCAAGTGGACCTATTATATATACAACTGATGAATGGCGGGAGACAAGCGCGGGGTGCGGGAGACGCGGTTGTGCCTGCACGTGTGCAGCAACAAAGCGCGTTCCACGAATGCTGAAAATCAAAGCGCTTTCCACGAATGCGGCGTAACAAAGCGCATTCCGCAAGTGCGTAGTAACAAAGCTTGTTCCGCGAATTTGTTCTTGAAGTGTATATTCTGTAGTAAGCAGCTACAATGTCTAACTATCGAATTCGTCTGATTATATGTAGTCTGGAAATTTTTGAATAAGAGTACCTTGTGATCCGCAAAATTACAAATCACAAACTACGAATAAATAAAGAATTATATAGTATTACCGAACGATTGCCTCAGTGGCGGGTACCTTCGCCCGCGGAGTCAATCCCCGCATCGGAATAAATATATGAATGGAATACAAATATTTATTCCGAGTCTGGTAACCTCCCCAATCCGCATTTCCTTTCCTGCCCTTTCCTTTCTTCTCTATCCTTTCCCTTCCTCTCCGCCAATCCACGGTCTGCCGTGCCAATGGATGCGTGGCTAGGGGCGAGCCTAGTGGTAATCGTGCCGATCGCCCCGGGGTCGGGCTCCCCCGGGGACTATGGTGCCTTACCTCAGCATGCAGAGCTCTGCTGGGGCTGACCTCCATCCTTGCGGCTCGTGGGATTCACTAAGACGAATTTAATATACCTAATTTCTCGAAAATGACGGCGACGTAGTTCGTCACCCGACACGTCCTGATTCTCACGAAAAGCGACCAATGACGAGCCGTTTCGCTGCGATGAATGGCAGCGGATGGAGCTCTATGGTCTCTGCCAACCTCTGCGGGGGGTAGGCGTGAATATATAAAAAATTAACTCTATATACAGGTTATATCTCATTATTCAAGGTGGCGACGGTGGTGTGGACTTGATGATCACGATGACAATGATGTTAGTATTATAATAGACATCATAAATGCTATCGGCGTGTCACCTGATGGAAAGCAATCAACGCCGCCCATCAACATCCGCAGCGCCATAGGCAGCGCAGAAGCCTTGCCGGCCTTTAAGGAAACACATTATAGGAGTGGGACGGGGGTGGGGGGAAGGGCCTCCGGAACTCAACCGCTCACCGGACGCAGCACGGTAGCTGAGCTTTCTCACTCAGACGCCCGTTTTTCTTCGGATGTAGCCGAAACAAGTCATCGTTCGTAATCATTAATTATTTTCTATTCACAATTTATTCTGATAAATACAGTATATAATAATAATAGGTTTGGGTAAGTAAATTCAAAATTCAAAAAGCAGCCATATTGTGCACGGCTAGGATCGTGAGAAGGTTCCCATCCTTGGATGCATAATCCTTTTATATTTCATATTGGTTTATCCCGCCACGAAGGGTTAATAACCCTGGTAATAATATTATTTTTATAGATTTTTTTTATGTTAATAATATTGTTATTAAGAGAAAAATATGTAAATAAAGGATAAAAATACTATATAAACTTATAAATTAATTTTTCGCGTACACACCTACGCTGCAGTCTCAACCAGCGCGTCCACACGGATTCATCTGCAGCGGAAATTAAACGTTGCAGGGAGAAGCGTCGCGAACACTGACAGATGGATGGATATACGACCGCACGCCATTTTGTATTGGTGACAGTTTCGAATAAAATAAAAAATAAAAACTAACTTTACACAAAACTCAATTATTTCTCGCACACATAATGTGTACATTACATACATATCCTACAATAAGTTATTTAAAGCCCTAGATTTATTTCACACCAGTAAAGCCACATTTTAAAAAAAAACGTTTTGAAAGTCCTATCAGAAAATAATTATTATTAAATATATAATACATTCCTGCTTCTCACATATGCACATGGTTACACATTACACACATACACACACACACACACACATATGTATGACCAACGGATTTGTTATCAACAACACCAACACGAAACACACACCACAACTCTTCCACAATATACACGAAACGTGTTTCGCCTCAACACGAAGCATCATCAGGTATAGTATATTCTACGGAAAACAACCTTGACTGGCTTAACGGTTGTCTTCCATAGAGCCTACTATATCTGATGATGTTGAGGCGAATCACGTATCGTGTACATGACGAGTCATGGTGTGTTTTGTGTTGTTAATAGTAGTTGGGTTGTGGAGAGTTGCTGACGGCCGTTTTTTCGGTAAGATTTAGTTCAAGTTCCCCATAAATCCACTTCTTCCAGTAAAAAAACACACATTATTATTTTTCTATCTTTGTTTTTTTGTCGCGGATCTTAGCTAAGTAAAAATTGTGTCTGTACACATAGTAATGGATTTCCGCAAAGTGACGCCTGACTCCATTAATGAATAAAATATTAACCTCTCCATTGTAATGTTTAATTTACTAAATTCCACATTCATATTATATATATATACAATACTTTGAGCTACGAATCATGCTATATATTTTTATATATATTCACACCTATCCCCCGCAGGGGTTGGCAGAGACCACAGAGCTCCATCCGCTACCATTCATTGCAGCGAAATGTGAGAATCAGGCGGTGATGGGTGGCGAACAACGTAGCCGTCATTTTCAACAAATTAGGTATATTAAATTCGTCTTAGTGAATCCCACGAGCCTCAAGGGAGGAAAGAGGTCAGCCCCAGCAGAGCCCTGCGTGCTGAGGTAAGGCACCATAGTACCCGGGGAGCCCGATCCCGGGACGGTCGGCACGCTTGCGATTAAGCTCGCCCCTAGCCACGCATCCATTGGCACGGCAGACCGAGGATTGGCGGAGAGGTAGGGAAAGGATAGAGAAGGAAGGAAAGGGCAGGAAAGGAAATGCGGATTGGGGAGGTTACCAGACTCGGAATAAATATTTGTATTCCATTCATATATTTATTCCGATGCGGGGATTGACTCCGCGGGCGAAGGGACCCGCCACTGAGGCAATCGTTCGGTAATGCTATATAATTCTTTATTTATTCGTAGTTCGTGATTTGTAATTTTGCGGATCACAAGGTACTCTTATTCAAAAATTTCCAGACTACATATAATCAGACGAATTCGATAGTTAGACATTGTAGCTGCTTACTACAGAATATACACTTCAAGAACAAATTCGCGGAACAAGCTTTGTTACTACGCACTTGCGGAATGCGCTTTGTTACGCCGCATTCGTGGAAAGCGCTTTGATTTTCAGCATTCGTGGAACGCGCTTTGTTGCTGCACACGTGCAGGCACAACCGCGTCTCCCGCACCCGCGCTTGTCTCCCGCCATTCATCAGTTGTATATATAACAGGTCCACTTGGTATAGAAAATGAGTATTAAACCAGACTCCTGTTGCATCACTTCACAGTTAAGATACTACCTCTTACAACATCAACCTGCAAAACTTTTGTCGGATTACATTGGGTCCACTGTATTTATATTCGCCATTATAAAATTTTCAACGCCATTGAAATATTCTGCTGTTTCATCCACTTAACACATAACACCCTTGTATAATTCTACAGGGCGGTAAGTAAATCGAGACACAGAAATATAGTCGGGACGAGCAAATTTCCCTGTTAATTGTGCGCCAACCCTCGAAGAGATGGTTCTTCATTTAATTTGACGAAGGTAAAGAGCAACTCGTGTAGACGAATACATTTGCGCAATGTTCCCACCCTCGTTATATGGCCGTTCGACCAGATCTATTTACCGTACTTAAGAGATTTAAGTCTCATTGAAATAGTATAATTACAGGATTCCTAGACCACTGACATAAACTGTCAATTGACACTGATTCTAATAATGGACAGACTTACTTTACCACTCTTCGCTCCGCCATCGTTCTATCTTGAGCTACGCGCTTTATTTCTCCCCAGGTCATTCCGATGCTACCCACTTCGGCTATCACCTTACGTCGCCATGTTTGTTCGGGGCAGCCTCGCTTCCTTTTGCCTTGGATAAGCAAGCACAAATTATAATAATAATAATTCTTTATTTGCATAATGTGCTCCATGACATTGCCACTTGTGGCGTACAAATTTCATCAATTATTTATTTATTTGTATAAATGGCAACGATACATAAACTATTATATACAAGTATAGACACATAGAGATCTAAATACATAAATCGCTTATTATAATTCTTTATTTGCATAACGTGAGGTGTAACAAGATGAAAAAGACATTTAAAAGCTCCATCACATTGCAACTTATGGCGTACAAATTTCATTAATTATTTATTTATTTGTATAAATGTCAACGATACATAAACTATATTCACGTATAGACTCATAGAGATATAAATACATAGTCGCTTATGGTTACAAAGCATTAAATTATTAATAAACTGTTGTTACATTATCATTAAAATTACAATTGATTCATCTATTACGTACATTCGATCCAACTTTTAAAACCAATGGCACCAAAACGGTTAACCGTTAAATATATTTGGGGGGGCACTAGAATGTACTGGATTTTCAAAGTGGGCGTTAGACAAATAAGTTTTAGAACCTCTGTTTCAGGTACTTGAATTTACTTTTATTATTAATATTAATGTATAAATATATATATTTTTTAAATTTTCCTCAAACTTTATAGAACTCATCAATATACGGCGTAAAGCCTTAAAATCTTAAAACAAATACAAGTCTCAAATTCGGTAACGACAGAAAAATCTATCAGCAAAAAATACGTAACACACAAACCGGAAACGGCAGACCCACCCTGCCCTTCGGCGAATCATTCAAACTGGGAGGTCGAAGGGGATACGGAGATGGAGTGGAGGTCAAAATATGTTGGTCGTTTATTTCTGCAGTGAATGCGTTCAGTGTCGTATTGGACTTCGAGTTGAGTGGTTGGATTTTTGTTGTCGATACCGTGCGCCGAAGTTCGTGCGAAAAGTTTTGTTTTCCAATTTCGTGTGCTATATTAAGTGATTTCAATTTGAAGTTATATTTTAGTGGAACCGGTAAGTTTTAGAAGCTTTAAGACGCGCTCAAAATAAATATTTAGGTTATTTTTTTTTAGGAGTCGCTTAAGAATTATGTTTGGTGTAAAAAATTAATTGTTCCCTTATAAACGAATACATTTTTTATGCAAACATTTATTCATGTAAAACATTTTTTATTTATATTATATATTCAATTAGAACAGTTATGAAGTTAATTAGGACGGAGTGTAGGTAAGTCATTAGGTTGGCCCGTGCTGAGACACCAATTCGGTCATCATTCGTCTTCGGTTATACATATATAAGCATATATACATAAAGTTATATATATACTAGTAAGGGATGATAACATAATTAAAACATTATTTTAAAAAACATTTCAAAAACTTATAGTCAATTGGCGTTCAGACAAGTTATATAAAAAATTAAAGCCAATTCCTACTTTTAAATCCTACTAAATATCTTATATACCAGAGAGATTTCTTTTATGCGATATAAAAATTATATTAATTCATTAATTAAATTAATATTTGAAAAAACTGTATTCACATCAAGTGAATACGGTTTTTTCTGTCAAATGTGAAGATAAAATTTTAAAAAATAGTGAATCAAAAAAATTCGGATTCAGTATGAGAACTGCCGGCAGAAGTGAAAACTTAAAATTGTATTTTGAAATTTCAAACTAATTATAATATTATATGATATGAATTATACAAGTTAATAAAATTGAAGTATTAATAATGTGTAAATAAAAAATAAATAAATAAATAATTATATTAATATTAATTAATAATATTTTTAATAAATAAATAATATATAAATAATTTTAATATTTTAATAATATATACCATAAGCATTAGCATGTTGCTGACGCGAGCCCATAGTTTTTATAAACTCGAATAGAGCTCGCTATTAGCTGGACTCACAAAGTAGCCAATGACGAGGTTCTCCGACAAGTCAAGCTTAAACGTGAACTTTTGCAGACCGTCAAAGGTAGAAAAGCTGCTAACCTGGGTCATATCATGGGACATGAAAGGTGCAAGTTTCTGTAACTGATCATGATGGGAAAATTCGCGGGTAAAAGACAAGTTGGTAGGAGAAAGTCTTGGCTACTTAATATCAGAGAGTGGACCGTGATAACGAGTGCTACAGGACTGCACCACGCGAAGGAGGAGGAGAGTTGTACTAAATTGGCTGCCAAGTTTGCAAGTCGGAGAGGCAGTCCTAGAAGAAGATATATTCCTAGTACAAATACAATAATCTTAGAGAAATAAAAAAGTACTCTAGTAATATAAAATATATTGCTGGTCTTCTTCTTTTATCGGATAGATAGGCAAACGAGCAAGCGTGTCACCCGATGGAAAGCAATCAACGGCCATAGACATCTGCAATACCACAGGCATCGCATCGCACAGTTGCCGACCATGTAGACTTGTTTTTGGAACCAAGTATGCTTCTTTTCATGGCTTCATCCATGTTTGACTTGCTTAGTATATGTATTGAAAATCCATGTATCTAAGACTTGCTTATGAGATCTTACAGGTAATTTTGAATTCAATATCTCTTTATAATTCCAAAATTTTCTCCATGTCATGTACCTACACACGTCTATTAAATGTGAGACAGCATATTTAACTGGGTAAATCTTTGTGGGTGGGTATCTGGGAAATATATTTCAAAAAATGCAGACATCAAGATGAACTTAATAAACAATTAGTATATTTTTTATGGGATAGAAAGGCAAACGAGCAGGCTTGTCACCTAATGGAAAGCAATCAACACCGCTCATAAACATCCGCAGTGCCATAGACAGTGCAGAGAAGCGTTGCCGGCTTTTAAGGAAAGTATCATTATGGGAGGGGTGTTGGGCCTCCGGAACTCAACCGCTCACCGGACGAGGTGCGGTAGCTAAGCTCCCACTCAGACGCCGGTTTTGTGCGGGAGTGTGGTACTTCCCCGGGCGAGCCGGCCCATTCATGCTACAGACAAATATTATGCTATTCTTGACAAAGTATGCGTCTGTAGCGTGGCTCTACCACTACACAATTGACTTAAATTGTCTAGTGTTAGAGCCTATTATATTTTTACTTAGGTCAACAAACAAATTTTTTATTTTAATTTACTTTATTTTAAACTCTATTAACATCAATTGCCATCCACTACAAGTTTAAAAAAGTATATTTGAACTTGAGTGGATGAACAAAAGTATATACAATACAATACACATTTTACTAACGATTGTGTGTGAGCATCATAGTAAAAATTGAAAAATATACACCGTGATTTTTTAATTACCCGAGAAAATTAAGTAATATATTCAGTTATCGATATACATTAAATTTGGCGAAGAAAAAAAAATTTTATTTTTATGAAATATTTATTAAAAATGTCCTTAAAATACACCAAAAATTATGCAACAAAAAATCTTGCTAATTCAAATAGACATCATTATCATTCCAATATGAACTGCACCCAAACCAACCTAATTTGGTCGCGTAATATTCACAGGATTTCTTTGATGTCCCATAAAACAATATTTTTGTATGAACGCTATAATATTTGAATGTTACTTACTGACATACATATTTTTACAAACGCGAAGTTTAGTTTTCTCGGGTAATTAAAAAGTCACGGTGCATAATATAAAGGTTTAGCCGCTGCTGATATAACAGGGTTTTAATATGCCGAAAGCGAAAATTAAATTACTAAAAATGTTTCATATTTTCATTGTCCCTCGTTACCCTATATGTGGCGCGTTTGGAATTTTCATAAATATTCATGCGAATGTCACATGGTCTGCGGAGAATTGTTTGTTCTATACGGACTGTAAAATAGTTTATAATGACTTTTAAATTAAAAAAGGTCCTGCTAAATGAAACTACAAGAAATAGAAATTCTTTTCTATACTTCCATTTATAAATAGTTTACGATGAAAATAATAAAGCAAAATGGCATTGCGGTGAGACGTCTCATCTCTCAGTATCTTGCGTTGCCTTTACCATGGGGAGTGCTCCGAAAATACTGCATAACCCGCCGCAAAAAAAAGTTGCGTTTTTTTCCGACAATTCATACCACGTGCTGCCACTCTATGTAACCAGCTACCTTCAGCGGTATTTTCAAACCATTACAACATTATAACCTTCATAAAACTAGTGTTCTTTTATCTCAAAGGCCGGCAACGGAAGGCAAACGAGCAGGCGTGTCACCTGATGGAAAGCAATCAACGCCGCCCATTCAACTCAGCTGCTAACTGTACGAAGCGCGGTAGCTAAGCTACCGCTCAGACGCCGGTTTTCTGCGGGAGTGTGGTACTTCCCCGGGCGAGCCGGCCCATTAATACTATAGACAAATATTATGCCATTCTTGATATCTTGACTGAGGAAGCAAGAAAGGTGTGCCGGTATCGTAGCGGGTGGAGATCTGTGGTCTCTGACTTCCCCTACGGGAGATAGGCGTGACAATATGTATGTATGTATGTAAAAGTAGGAATTAACTTCAATTTTTTTTAAATTTATTATTATTGTATTGTTGTCATTAATTGAAAACTAATTGGATAAGAATAAGATTCCTAGTAAAAGTATTATTGAAGTTTGAAATTATCAGGTATATACTTTATACATCTCAAAGTATTGTTATAGTGAATAGCATCCAAAATATAGAGACAAATGATTTTCAACTCTAAACCCTTTAACAAAAATTCGTTTTTTCTTTTGAATCTGTAAATATTAAACCTTAAGAAATTTTTCGAAGCCTACGAGTGGCTCTTTCGTGTCCGAATAATATTTCAATCCTTAATGAAGAAGTAAAAGCCAAGATAATACAAAGCTCTTAAAGACAAAGCAATTTTGTACTTAAGAACATTTAAAGGTGGAAAGTAAAAATGAAATACTTTGCTAAGATCCAGGAAAACGGGAAACAAAATTATTATAACTTATTTAGAAATATAAATAGAAAAAACTATATTTACGACACTTTTTTTCACAATAGTTAAAATTGTTTTTTTTATATATACACGCCTATCCCCCGCAGGGGTTGGCAGAGACCACAGAGCTCCATCCGCTGCCATTCATCGCAGCGAAACGGCTCGTCATTGGTCGCTTTTCGCCCTCGTGAGAATCAGGACGTGACGGGTGGCGAACCACGTCGCCGTCATTTTCGACAAATTAGGTATATTAAATTCGTCTTTTAGTGAATCCCACGAGCCGCAAGGGAGGATGGAGGTCAGCCCCAGCAGAGCCCTGCATGCTGAGGTAAGGCACCATAGTCCCCGGGGGAGCCCGACCCCGGGAAGATGGGCACGCTTACGACTAGGCTCGCCCCTAGCCACGCATTTGCACGGCCATTGGCACGACAGACCGTGTATTGGCGGAGAGGAAAGGAAAGGATAGAGAAGAAAGGAAGGGGCAGGAAAGGAAATGTGGATTTGGGGGGTTACCAGACTCAGAATAAACATTTAAAAATCCATATAAATATTTATTCCGATGCGGGAATCGAACCCGCGACCATTGACTCCGCGAGCGGAGGGCCCCGCCACTGAGCCAATCGGTAGTTAAAATTAATACCTTAATAATGTTATAATATACAAATAAACAAAACAAAAAAGAAAATAATTTTAATCTAACCAGTGTCATAAAATAGTTCTCGCTCAGCATACGCCGGGCGTTCTATTGGAGCACCTGGCGCTGATTTTCAGCGAGAACCGACGTCGTCAGATCGCGGACCACAGTGGTAACATTGATACGGACACACACACATACACATACATCCATATATGTACTACTACTCATACTCATACTTATGAGTCCGGAGATCCATCATCCCTCCTCACTGGTCGTAGTATTTTTTCAAGGATCTTGCATTCAGTCACCAGAAGCTTGATTAACTCCTTTAAGGTTTGTGTCCAGGCCTATTTGAAGGATAACTTAATTCAAATAAGGTCGAATAATCCTTGTTTAAATGTAGTAAAGGTTGAGATATTATTCTGCCACCGGATATCTATTAAATAATTAATTTTAAATACACATTCATGTTTGTGTTTCTTTAATCGGTTTAATTCAGACAAGTAGGTGATTAGACCGCTGTGCCCTAGTCTGTTGGCGGGGCTGCCGCCTCAGAGTCCAGACTGACTCGGTTTTCTTCTGGTATCCTTGTTAGTGAGTTGGCTCTGTTTTAGGGCGCAGAACGCTCGCCCTGTGCCCTGCATCCTTATCATCTACAGCTCGAGGGAGTGGTTACGCAGTTGCGCAGCTGTAGAAGGCCCCGGGGCGGACGACGGGGACGTGGATGATTTGGACTGGCTGAGGTTCTGCTCTCCCTTGGTGTCCCGCAACTGACACAGCAGATGGATATTTGGCATTTTATAGGGAGCTTCGACTCACTTAATCGGAGCTCCCACCCCTCCAGACCGATCCCAATGGCGAAGCACTGTGGACGCCCTCTGCCCACCATAGACATAGGACCATAAGTATACACATTCATGATTTATTTCGCTATATAAGTAAAACTTTTTATATGGAAAGTCAAAAGTTTTACTTAGCTAAGATCCGCGCACAAGCAAAACAATAATAGAAAATTAATAATGTGTATTTTTTCGTTGGGTTTAGTGGATTTATTTGGAACTTAAACCAAAAACTTACCGAAAATCGGCCATCACCTCACCACCCACCAACCACTATACACAACACCAAACACACATTATCACTTAGAAAAAGTAAAATTTTTTCTAGTGGTAGAGCCACGCTGCAGACGAATACTTTGTCAAGAATGGCATATTATTTGTCTGTAGCATGAATGAGCCGGTCCATTCATGCTACAGACCGTCCAGGTTAGTACCACACTCCCGTTGAAAACCGGCATCTGAGTGGTAGCTTATCTACCGCACTTCGTACGGTGAGCGGTCTGAGTTCCGGAGGCCCAACACCCTCCCCTTCCCACTCCCACTCCCATAATTTCACTTTCCTTTAAGGTCGGCAACGCTTCCGCACTGCCTATGGCGTTGCGGATGTCTATGGGCGGCGTTGGTTGCTTTCCATCAGGTGACACGCCTGCTCGTTTGCCTTCCTATGCCATAAAAAAAAGCAAGACAAATTGATTAGACGGAAAAAGACCGTTCCCAATGGACATATAATAACGAAGAACCACCGTAATATTGTTTGTATATCACATACTTTGTATGTACTACAATTACAGACAAGCTCATATGCCCTCTGAGAGGGAATTACGCTCTATTCAGCTATAATGCTCAAGAGAATTTGCCTCTAATTAGTAACAAGTGGCGAGGCGAGGTACATGTACATACAAGGTGCATATTAATTACAAGTCCAATTCATTTGCGTTTTAATATTTGTCGGAAGGAAAAGTTAAATATGAATTCTAAATGAGAAAAAGTTAAGTATCCGATTAATAATATATAATATATATACACATATTATTAATATATTGATCACCAATTGGCTCAGTGGCTGGGCCCTTCGCCCGCAGAGTCAATGGTCGCGATTTCTATTCCCGCATCGGAACAAATATATGTACATACGTTCTACGTATATATAACCCCGCCAATTCACATTGGACAAGCGTGGATTACCTGAGAGCCTGAAGACAAAAGCATTCGACCAGTGTGTCCTACCTATACTCTCTTACGGCACCGGACCGTGGACGCTGACAGTCCGTCTGCTTCACAAGCTCAGAGTCACTCAGTGAGCTATGAAGAGAGCTATGCTCGGAGTTTCTCTGGTAGATATGATTCGGAACGAACGAATCCGCCAGAGAACTAAGTCACCGACATAGTCTTTCGAATTAGCAAAATAAAGTGGGAATGGGCTGGTCACGTTTTTCGGAGAACCGACAGTCGTTGGAATAGACGAGTGCTGGAGTGGAGACCGCCACTTGGCAAACGTAGTATAGCGCCACTGCTAGATGGAGCGACGATCAGCGCAAGACGGCTGGCAGAGACTGGATGCGTGTAGCCGAAGATCGGGCCAGGTGGCGCGCCTTGAGTGAGTGACTCCATAGGCCATATGGCCACTGAACCAACTTGGCGTCGGGTCGTAATTAATCGATTACACATGCCACGTTCCGTCCGTATTTAACTGATTTTAAACAATTTGTGAAATTAACGTCAATTTCCCTAACTGAATAACTTCCGTTTGCACTTGGCGTTAGAAACTTGACGCAATAAGCTAAGTAATGCGGTCGTTAGCTTATAGTACAAATTTCTCGAACGATATCAAACTTTCACGGAACATTTTATTCGGCTGTATTATTTTACTACGTTAATAATAAAATTTGTGGCCAATGACGAGGTTCTCCGACATGTCGAGCAAAAACGTGATCTTTTGCAGACCGTCAAAGGTAGAAAAGTTGCTTACCTGGGTCATATCATGAGACATGACAGATACAAATTGCTGCAACTGATCATGATGGGAAAAATCGCGGGCAAAAGACAATTTGGTCGAAAGAGAAATTCTTGGCTACGTAATACCAGGGAGTGGACCGGGATAGCGAGTGCTCCAGAACTGCTGCACCTCGCGAAGGACGAGGACAGATGTGTTGAATTGGCTGCCAACCTTTGCAAGTCGGGGAGGCACTCTTAAAAGAAGATTGTGTGATTGATAATAAAATTGTTTTATAGCATTTAGAAAAAGAAAAACATTTATATGTGACAAAAAGAAATGAAAATCGCATTTCTTTTATTTTTTTTTAAAATTTGACACAACGATTGTTTGGAATTATCCCCGTATTCCACAACCGCACAATTCGCCGTAAAAAAAAACTTCATCCCCACCATCTGGACGAGTGGCGATCCAGTACGGTGCGCTTCTCTCGAAAATTCTTTCCGCGCACCACCACTCTGTGGAACCGGCTACCTTCGGCGGTCTTTCCGAACCGATACGACATTGGCACCTTCAAAAACAAGACTAGTCATACCTAAAAGGCTTTAAACGCTTCCGTGATTCCCGCGGTGTCGCGGTTGTACATGGGCGGCGGTGATTGCTTTTCATCAGGCGACACGCTTGCTCGTTTGCCCATAAAAATAATCCCATAAAAAAACGACCCAATGTCTTTGTTTATCTTGGTCTACGTTTTATCTTGGTCTCCATTACGAGATTCACCACTCGTTACGATGATAGACTGTTTCTCGCCAATTGGGCCGAGGATCTTTTGCTTTTATATATAACCCCATTTTGACAATGGAGACTAACATATTGGAAATGGACATTAAAATGGCAGAAAATCGGTTTCCCTGCTGGGTGAGTGGAAGTTGTGACTGAGCCATCACCCATTGCCATTTGTATTTAATGTGAATTGATATGTGATATGTATAATTGATTGATGTATACTGCAGAAGAAAATAAATTTATCTATCTATCTATCTATCTTAGGGCTTACAATACCGTACTAAAATCTGAAAACCGGTATTTGATATTTAAAATTAGAAATATCGGGATACCGGTATTCAAACCGGTATTATTGATAAAAAATGTACTTGTTATATTTTTACTTATCTCACTTATTATATTGACTTGAAAACCAATAAATATTGTTCTGAAATGAGTAGATATTATTTATTTTATTACATAGAGAGTAAGAGTAGATAGATACAAAAAAACGTGCAAGTAAAAAAAAGTACATATTAAATTTTATGTTACATTTTACATATAATAAATGTGCCAGATATAGATTATAATACAATGAAATTGTTTGTTTATCTTCAAAAAAAAATTTCTTGTAATGAATTAATATTATTTTAATTAGATTTATATTGTGCATAAATTCAATTTTTATCAACTAATGTAATACCGAAATAGCGGTATTTTTTACATAAATACCGGTTTTTAATAACGGACAAAAATCGTCCGGGATTCCGGTATTCGGGATCCCGAAATCCCGGTATTGTAAGCCCTAATCTATCTTTCTAACATACAAAAATTAAAGTAAATCGACTTCTTCCAGTAAAAAAAAAAAAAACATTTTTCTAGTTTTGTTTGTTTGTCGCGGATCTTAGCCAAGTAAAAATTTTTACTGTCCACATACTATAATAATAGATTATACTATTATATATAGTAATAGATTATACTATATAATACTATATTTCCACAAATTAACGCCTAATTCCATTAATAATCGTTCTGAACTGACGACCAATTGGCGAATCAGTGGCGCAGTTCTCCGCCCACGGAGTCAATGGTCGCGGGTTCGATTCCCGCATCGGAATAAATAAATATATATGGATATATAAATATTTATTCCGAGTCTGGTAACCTCCCCAATCCGCATTTCCTTTTCTGCCCTTTCCTTTCTTCTCTATCCTTTCCCTTCCTCTCCGCCAATCCACGGTCTGCCGTGCCAATGGATGCGTGGCTAGGGGCGAGCCTAGTCGAAAGCGTCCCGACCGTCCCGGGATCGGGCACCCCCGGGTACTATGGTGCCTTACCTCAGCATGCAGGGCTCTGCTGGGGCTGACCTCCATCCTCCTTTGCGGCTCGTGGGATTCACTAAGACGAATTTAATATACCGAATTTGTTGAAAAAATGACGGCGACGTGGTTCGCCACCCGTCACGTCCTGATTCTCACGAGGGCGAGAAGCGATGAATGGTAGCGGGTGGAGCTCATTGGTTTCTGTCAACCCCTGCGGGGGGATAAATATCAATATTCATATCTGGATCTAGATTTAAACTTAAAACACGAGTAATTGACTTGGCCAATGGCTGAGAAGTCGCTAACCGCATAGTCCGTGAAAATGGAATTTATAAATGCTGTAGCTTTAACTTCCTTTCGGCATGCTAATCAAGTTTCATGCTTCAGGAACCCATGAAATAGGTCTGCGATAATCAAATTAAATTTTAAATGACAAAGACCGCCTCACCGCAACCGGCAACGGAACCACTTATACAGCAGAAGTGATTTAAGAATGCTAGAAATTTAAGTTAGCTCGTTGAATCTTTTCTTTTGTGGTTTCACCCGCAAATCCGGTAACTTAAAAGCTTTATCCTCATCATTTGCATGAATGGCAATCCTGTGGAACCAACTAGTATTAGTAGAGCCACGCTGCAGACGCATACTTTAGGGACAGTCAAAAGTTTTACTTAGCTAAGATCCGCGACAAGCAAAACAATAACAGAAAACTAATAATGTGTGTTTTTCCGTTGGGTTAAGTGGATTTATTTGGAACTTAAACCAAAAACTTACCGAAAATCGGCCATCAATTCTCCACCCACCAACCACTATACACAACACCAAACACACATTATCACTTTTCCATCTTGTAAACGACACGTGTTTCGCCCCAACACGAGGCATCTTCAGGTATAGTAGACTCTACGGAAGACAACCGAAAAGTCTTCCGTCACATCATCATCACCACATCATCGTCACACATCCCACTCCCATAATGACACTTTCCTTAAAGTTCGGCAACGCTTCCGCACTGCCTATGGCGCTGCAGATATCTAAGGACACACGCCTGCTCGTTTGCCTTCCTATCCCATAATAAAATAAAATATGATCTCTTGATAGATGATAGGACTATAGTAGAGTTCGATAAAAAGTTCCTGGCTACGATCTCAACTCAGGCTACATATAGGTATAAGAATTGTGATTGCAGCCCTTAAACCATATTATCTTAATACAACCCATAAACAATCTCGTTTATACTTGTAACAAGATGGCCGCGCTGATTGTGAGTTCGTTGCTTTTTTTATCTTAATAAGATTTGGCCTCGTTTCGGGCCAAATAAATTGCTCGACGCCGATCTACGTAATATAATGGAAACTGCGAATGTCTTATCACGTCTAGTTACTGGATAGCTGAGGGTGATACGCGACTCACATAACTTTATCCATCCATGAAGGGTCCAACGTATATACAATGTGTTGGCGTGATTCGTGTACGTAGGCAGCTGCGCGTGCATTAACTGTGTTTAAAGTATGTCTAAAGCTATACTCATAGCTATAGATATACCTTAAGTATTAGCATGTTGATGTCGCGAACCCATAGAATTTTTCCTACCCAGAGTCGTGTAACGTGTAAAAATGTTTATATATAGCGCTCATTGTAATAGCAAGAAACTTAACGGTAGTCTTCCGTAGAGTCTATCATGCCTGATGATGCCTCGTGTTGAGGCGAAACACGTGTCGTGTACATTGTGGAAAAGTGATGGTGTGTGTTTGGTGTTGTTAATATCCTCCCACTCCCGTCATAATGACACTTTCCTTAAAGGCCGGCAAGGCTTCCACATTGCCTATGGCACTGCGGATGTATATGAGCGAGGTTGATTGCTTTTCATCAAGTGATATGCCTGCTCGTTCGCCTTTCTATCCCATAAAAACAAAAACACAGCGCTTTCATATTCCTCGGAGTTACTTACCGATCACTTTGTGTCATATTTTTACTGCTAGATATTCTGATATCCCTGAGGCCCAATATACACAAATGGACTTCTCTTCTTCTTGTCGCTTTCTTGTAATTTATAATTCAAGCCTGTATGTAACCCTGGGGCTACCGTTTAGTTTTTATAGTCGTCGCATTGCATTCGTTTCTCTGTCTCGCCTGTGTACACTTGGTCTAAGGGCCACTGTATAGAGCATGCAGTAGAGTCTTCTAACAATACATTCCTACATACCCTCTAGGGTTGTCAACTTTTTGTATAAAAAACAACGTATATCGAAATGAACAGTATTTTAGAAAAATAAACAGGATTTTTTTTTAAAGTTTGAAACAGAAGTTATTTTGAGATTTTTGCACAAATTCATATTGAGGTCATTTGGTTTTTTGACATTTATTCAAAGCAAAATACATTCAAAAATAAAAGTTTTTATTATTAACTAATATACCATGCGACACATTTACGACATTCGCTATCTCACGATTCATGCTACAGATAAATATTATGCCGTTCTTGACAAAGTATTCATCTGCAGCATGGCTCTACCATTATCAAAGAGTAGGGTTGGCAACCCTTATATGCTCTTGTATAAGAAATGTTTCTTATTCATACAAGTGCCGACTGTTTCTGACGTATCTTTATACATGTTAAAATATATTTTGTTTAGATTCTTTCCTACAAAAAAATATGTAATATACGTATTTTTTTATTTAATCCTTTAATGGAGGCCAGGGAGTATCTTCACGTAGCCATCTTTTCGGTAGTTATGGTATTGGTACATGGGTACGCGACCCCGGCTTCCAGATCTACGACCGTATCAATCCTTGTCTTCTGTTGCGGTAGTATCATATCCCTATTATCCTGCCTAAATCCATTTTTTCTTTCCCTTGCTCTTTTATTTCTTCCCTATCCTTTTCCCCTTCTCTCCTCCACTCCACGGTCTTCTGTGCCGATGGATGCATGGCTAGGGGCGAGCTTAGTCGCAGATGTGCTGATCGACTCGGGATCGGGCTCCCCCGAGTACTATAGTGCCTTCCCTCAGCATGCGGGGCTCTGCTGGGGCTAACCTCCATCATCCCTTGCGGCTCGTGGGATACACTATGACGAATTTTAATGTACTTAATTAGTTGAAAATGACGGCGACGTGGTTCGCCACCCGGCACGTCTTGATTCCCACTAGAGCAAGAAGCGACTAACGGAGAACCGTTTCGCTACGATAAATGTGAGAGGAAAGATGAATGAAAAGATGGATAAGTGTGTAGGAGGCAGGGAAGGTGCGCCGGGATCGTAGCGGAAGGAGATCTGTGGTATCTGCCTACCCTTACGGGAAACAGGCGTGACGATATGCATGACTGACAGATGGCTAAAATTGTGTATTTAACAAATTTTTATTGTGTATTGTCTTTTATATGGGGTTCATCCCCAAGGCTCGTTGGGTCGTTGTCTCCGTTTCGTTCGTTTCATTTTGTTTCGATTGTTTCGTTCGTTTCGTTTTGTTTCGTTCGTTTCGTTTCGTTCGTTCGTTTCGTTCGGAAGGATGCCCCAAAAGCCGCTGTGTGAACAGCGGCACCAAAGACCGGGGGGCGGTCGCCCCGTTGAGCTTAAGCCCGAGTAGTGGGGTTCATTCCCGAGGCTCGCTCCTACTCCCCACTCTGAGGGGATAGATGACCCTCGTTACGTCTTTTATAAACCGATTAGAATGGGATTTTTGGGACTCGTACACTTCTACATAAGTACAAAAAGATACATTGATATAGCAAAATCAATCAATATTATATCAATAAAATACGGAAAATTGCGACTGGAGCTACCAGTACTATTAAAACAACATTACGTCACGCCGCCAGCCGAATCAAGAGCTCGTCAACAGATCATTATCGTGAAAGTATGATGACTTCGACAAAAAATAACAAGCGGCGCATAGTTTTCTAGCCCCAGGGCAGAAACACTCTTTCTAATGAGTAACCACCTGAGTGCACTGCGTTTAAGATGTGTGTATTATATATGTATTTATAAGTTAGAAAAAACATAAAAGACAGTGAGATATATGTGGAATAGTATTAGAATTAGGTCTTCAAACAAAAATTCAATAACTTATACTAAGAAGAGAAATGTGGGATTTTTCTTTTAAATTTTGTTTTCATCTAAATGTTGACCGCCATATCGGACACACTCTTGGAATCTAGCCACAGTATTCTGTGCCGCTCGCTGAAATAGCGACCTCGGGATGCCGTTAAACTCGCTAACAGATAGGTATCGGTTAAGACTTTATTTTTGAGGTGCCCCTAAGAAAAAAGTCCATAGGCATATATCTCCATAACGGCTTATCAAATAGGGAAGTAATCATCAAGAATCTCCCATGGTCTCTCTAGTTGTGTGTGAGGCATGGCGCCATTTTATTGATATAATATTGGTAAAGTGAAGACAGGATTTTCTCTCAATATAGACAGGAAATAATCAGTAAGCATGCGTTTTCTGGTTCTTCGACCTATTACCTAATTATGCCACTGGACATATCTTTTAGAATGGTACATGAATACTTTAAGTTAATGGTACATGAAGTTTAATACAATAAGTAGTAAAGTAAACGTTGGTCCTTCGAGCCGGATATAAATAATACTTTAATAATGAATTCGATCACCAAACAATGCCAGTGATCGAATTAAACATCTAAACCCTCTTATTGATCAATTTCGGTCTTTTCAGATGATGGCGAACACGGCGCGCTTGACTACGATAGGCGTTCTGCTCAGCCTGATCGCGGTGGGTGGGAGTATCAGGTGCTGGCAATGCGGTCAGTACAGTGACGGCGTTGGCTCCATCACGCCCTGCAACAACAGGAGTGCCACAAGGCTTTCCGATTGCCCTCCAGCAGCTAAATACTGCATAGTGAGTGTTAATTTTTGCTGGAAGGAATTTCCAAGCAGCTCATCAGATTCATTACTGTTTTTTTAATTATCTGCACCAATTTCAAAAATCATCATTCATCGTTTAATACAGAATAGACATGTTATTATATCACTCAATTTATCTCAAATTTCGCCCTTTGCCCTGCGAAATAGGGAAAGTTTCAAGTGAATCGAGTTAGAGTCTTTGTGCCGAGGTGACAAGGATTAATGACGCATTGGACTCAAGTAACCCCCGAGAAATATCAACTGCTGTTGACATATAGCGCATAATATACATTGGGGTGTCACCTTATCTAAGTGGAATGAGTGATAAGAGAAGAGTGTAAACTACACACGAGACGATAAAGAGACTTAAGATTTTGCAGACAGAAAGCGCGTTTCTAGTACAAAGCCAAAATTAAAATTTATAACGGTAGAGCTAAAGTATAAACTGGAAACTGCAATAGCTCAGTTAGTAGGGGTGCTATTCTACCATTGAACTGCCAATGTGCATCATATTCTTCTAGTAAAAGCACCGTAAGGCTAATTGGAATGGCTAACAAGAACTTTTGAATGTAGTCAGGCGTTACTTTGCGGAAATCCATTACTGTGTGGACAGTTAGAACTTTTACTTAGCTAAGATCCGCGACAAGCAAACAAAAATAGAAAATTAATAATGTGTGTTTTTCTGGTGGATGAAGTGGATTTACAGGGAACTTAAACTAAATCTTACCGAAAAATGGCCGTCAGCGATTCTCCACTTACCAACCACTATGCATAACACCAAACACACACTACCACTTATCCACCTTGCAAACGACACGTGTTTCGCCTCAACACGAGGCACCTTCAGGTATAGTAGACTCTACGGAAGACAACCGTTAAGTGACTTAACGGTATTACTAATGGAGTCAGGCGTTACTTTGCGGAAATCCATCACTATATGGACAGTCAAAAGTTTTACTTAGCTAAGATCCGCGACAAGCAAAACAATAACAGAAAATTAATAATGTGTGTTTTTCCGTTGGGTTAAGTGGATTTATTTATAACTTAAACCAAAAACTTACCGAAAATCGGCCATCAACTCTGCACCCACCAACCACTATACACAACACCAAACACACATTATCACTTTTCCATCTTGTAAACGACACGTGTTTCGCCCCAACACGTTTCGTGTTTTTGGTTTAAGTTCCAAATAAATCCACTTAACCCAACGGAAAAACACACATTATTAATTTTCTGTTATTGTTTTGCTTGTCGCGGATCTTAGCTAAGTAAAACTTTTGACTGTCCATAGACTTAACGGTAACTTAACGGTTGTCTTATATATCTAGTCACTTTTGTAATATCAAAACATCGACATTCACATAGTTGATTAACCTCTTAGGCACGGCTGTTTCTTGCACGGGGCTGCTTATCTGTACGGCAGATGAGAAGGCAAGACAAGTATGAAACCATATGTGAAAATTATTATTTAATTTAAAAGGTGGGCAAGTGTACTTCTAGAGAGCGACACTATATTGGCCTTTCTTTCAAGAAGATGACATTCCCTAAAGCCACTATAGAGGCGCGTCGTTCAGAAACAATACATCAGCGAAATCCACTATAGTGGCGCGTCGTTCTGAAACAATACATCAGCGAAAGCCACTATAGTGGCGCGTCGTTCAGAAACAATACATCAGCGAAAGCCACTATAGTGGCGCGTCGTTCAGAAACAATATATCCGCGAAAGCCACTATAGTGGCACGTCCTTCAGAAATAGCACAGCCGCGGAATCCACTATAGTGGCGCGCCGTTCAGAAACAACACATCTGCGAAAGCCACTATAGTGGCGCGTCGTTCAGAAACAACACATCCGCGAAATCCACTATAGTGGCGCGCCGTTCAGAAACAACACATCTGCGAAAGCCACTATAGTGGCGCGTCGTTCAGAAACAATACATTAGCGAAAGCCACTATAGTGGCGCGTCGTTCAGAAACAACACATCCGCGAAATCCACTATAGTGGCGCGCCGTTCAGAAACAACACATCTGCGAAAGCCACTATAGTGGCGCGTCGTTCAGAAACAACACATCCGCGAAATCCACTATAGTGGCGCGCCGTTCAGAAACAACACATCTGCGAAAGCCACTATAGTGGCGCGTCGTTCAGAAACAACACATCCGCGAAATCCACTATAGTGGCGCGTCGTTCAGAAACAATACATCAGCGAAAGCCACTATAGTGTCGCGTAAACACACAATGTTCTTTTTTTTCTATTTCTGTTTGCTTTTCGCTGATCTACGCTAAGTAAATTTCTGACAGTTTACCTTCATAGAGTTGTTTAAAATGAAGTGGCAGGACTACGAATGATACTGTCACGAGAAACTCGCTAGTCGAGTTAACGTCTAAGGATCTAAATTAAGAAGACGTAGAATGAAAATGTGATGAGATCAACCCGCACAAGTTGGAATTTAGGATACTTCGCGTCTAGTGAATGGAGATCCCTGTCCAATTTCCGGGTAAGGGGCCATTATCTGAGACCGTTTTGCTTGACGACATAATTCCGCCCTATCACAAAACGTCCGTGGGTCGGCTGGGTTTATTTTTTCGGTTAGATTTATATTTGAATGGGTAGTGTGTTGATATTTGAATTTTCAATCTTGAATAAATGATTACTTTTTGATAATACGTCCATCTAGTTTGGTGTTAGTAACTGGAATATTCAGTTACTAGAAACTATCTAAAGTCCATTAAATGGGGAAAAGATAGGGAAGAGTTTATATACCCTCTGTGCTATTTAAAATACGTTCTTATTCCCACGAAGGCAAGAAGCGATTAATGGTGGGACGTTTCATTACGATGAATGTGAGAGGAAGGATGGATGAATGTGGAAGAAGCAAGGAAGGTGTGCCGGGATCGTAGCGGATGGAGATCTGTGGTCTCTGCCTACCACTACGAGAAACAGGCGTGACGATATATATGTATGTATTTAAAGAAGCAAAACCTAGGATAAAGGAAATGTGAAACGAGAAGATGTCGGGATAAAAGAATTAGCACATTGTCACAAAAGACCGAATTATGAATAATGACTTCAATACTGCGCTTCATTCAATAAGTGATGTGATTCTACTGTCATTTCACTCTACTCTTCGAATTATTTTTTCTGTGATCAAACTCATTAAAATACCAGCAACAAATATGTCAACGGTTAATACGAACATACTTGCGTTTGTTTTAAAATAAAAAAATACAAAGATTTTACCAATCAAAGTGATTTTCTCTCTACAGGCCATCCCTCATGTCTGAGGATCGTGATCATCTGTAGCGAGTCAGCACTTTGAGTGGTTGATCTGTCTACAACGGCATCTGTCCATCGCCTTGTTTAATATATACAGAAGTTGCTTGCAGCTGATTCCTTGATTTGGTCTGCCCATCGGGCTAATGATCGCATTACCGTTCAGTATTACCAAGCAATATTATTTTCTCCAAATTCTCATAGCCCTTTCTGACTACGTGACCTAAGTAGACAAGGTGATTAAATTGACTATTTTGTTTCAGAAATACGTGAGCGAACTAACAGTTGTACGCGACTGCGTACCGACGTGCAGCGAAAAAGGTAAGCAAAGAGGACGCTTTAAAAGCTTGCATCATACTACTATTTATATATTTTACTCTTTAAAAGTAAAAGACTTTGAAGAGTCTCTATGCCCAGTATCAATTCCAGAATGTTTAAAATGTATTTCTTTCGTTTTCTCATTTGTGCTTTTGTAAAAACCGCCGCTCACCGTACGAAGCGCGGTAGCTAAGCTACCACTCGGACGTTGGTTTTCTGCGAGAGTGTGGTACTTCCCCGGGGGCGAGGCGGCCCATTCATGCTACAGACAAATAATGTGCCATTCTTGACAAAGTATACGTCTGCAGCGTGGCTCCACCACTAACAAACTATTATTATTAACATGTCTATTGTCTTTCTTGTACACAGAATGGTGGGGTGCCCGCACGTTCTGTTGCGACACGGACGAGTGTAATTTGGCATTCACGCGAACACCCGCGACTATAGTCATCGTGGCAGCGGTAGCTTTAGTCGCTGCAGTCGCGCGCTGACCAGTAGCTTAAGCATTGCCTTCAGTTTTTATTTATTTAGTCGTCAACATCAAAATGAGAGGGGTTAAAATGAAAGTACTTATCAAACAGTGCATGGGAATTTCTCGGAATCTGTCAATTTACGACGTACATTTTCCATTTAAATGGCGATCTGTTTTTAATAATAATTATTTGTTTATCACTTAATTTTATTATTATTTATACACATCTCAATTTACTTGTGTTATGTGTAGAATCCATTTTATACATATTGCGATTTAATTGTGTTATGTGTAGAATTTTCCAGTGTATTTATGAAATCCATTTTATGTGCGATACAATTTTCTTTTTTTATATACAGTATGTGATAAAACCCCTTTTTTTATTAATAATAATATTTTAATTAATAATAATAATTTTAGTTCAGTTTTCTTGTGTAAATGTGAAACCTTTTTTATATACAATTCAGTTTTTTCGCATAATATTAGATAAGAAATAAATTTTATGCACAAAGTTCTATTATTGTGTATTATGTATGTAGAATATAAATATATTTAATTATTTTTTTTTTTGAATTCCATGTTTATTTTACAATTATTACAGGTTTTTTTAAATAAGGAATCAGTTGAAAAGAACAGATACAACTAAGGGATTATTATTATTTATGTAAAATATTAATTAAAAAATAACAAAACAGATTTCACGTTTGAAATAAATTTATTAGTTTTTTTTTGTTATATCACTAAATAATTACTGTAAATTGTTAAAATTTTTCTGTTCATCTTTTAATTTATAATATATACTATTGTACTTCTTTTAATCACATTATATATTAATAGTTTTAATAAATAAGAAAATCCATATTCAGTACCAATATCTGTTTAAATAAATTTAAATTAATATACATATTATTGAAGTATAATATTATAATATGAATAATTCATTTCATAACATCGCTCTAATTAATTTTTTTGTGTTATAAAGGATTTTTTTAATTTATAATAACACACTTATTAAAGACATATTTAATGTAATAAATTGAATATTTTAGTTCGTAAAGTTAGCGCTGATTACTTATTTAGTATTATGATTTGAATAATTAATTATATAACACTGCTCCAATCTTCCGCTTATTCTATGTTATACACTAATTGATTCTGAGTGTTTCAATGGCTATATTGAGAACCGTTGATTTAATTATGAATATAGTAATAATATATTTATTAACTAATGTAAGTAATTAATAACAAAACGCTTTATAGAACTTTATCACATCAGAAACTGAATTATTCTAAATTATCATTAACTAACATAGATCTCAGTAGGTAGGAAGTAAAGTAGTTAGAATAAGTCAATGTTAAGAAAAATGTAAAATTTTATTATAGTTATTACAAAAATGTTTTTTTGTTTCCACTTAAGAGATCACAGACAATTGTCGGATTTAAAGGTTATTTGAAGATCACATCTCAGTAAAAGTTTATAGACTATTACATTTTAATAATACGTAATAATAAAAAGCTGTTAAATACTTCATATTCATATCAGAATCATTCTGTTTTGACTCTTGTTTTTTCTGAATTTTACTTTTATTAAAATACAGCAAATTTCAATATAATTCTATAAGAAATTACAATAGCTAGTGGGAAGTTTAATCGATTACATACATCCATATGATCCTATAGCCAAAAAAAGTTTCCTATAGGCAAAGACAACAGACCTCCATCTGCCACGAGCCTGGCATATTCGATCTACATTTTTGTATAATCATATAAAAATGAAGTCCACCGCTAGACACAACCATCCTAAAGCTTAAGAAGCTTACCACCCACCCCATTCCTCGGCTTCAAGCATTAAGATCATACAGGTTTTCAAAATTTATTAATATTTATACCAATTATTTGTGCGATTATATTTCTTATTTTCTTTGTTGGCAATTAGTTATAACTATAATACCAGTGTCAAGTAAAATATGATTACATCAAATCTCTTGAAATATATAATAATTATTGTAGTCAACTTATCACGTTAGGTCGTGTTAAAATGGTGGCTATTCTACCAAAACCTATGGATATTTTCAGTCAACTTAAAAAGTCACGATACACGCATTTATTTCATATCACTTCAATTATACGCCTTAATCGAACTATATTGTATAATACACCAACACAATAAAACAATATAAGATTATGAAAATGAAATAAAAACACAACGTCACTGATGTAAGTTGGCGGGAAAAGTTGGCTGTGAATCGATATTTAAAAAATATATGTTTACTTTTTAAGGGCAATAATCTGACTGGCCAGTATTTTTTTGTCTCTTTATTTAGCATAAATAAACAGTAGCACAAATTTCATTTTTATTACATATTTTTAATAAAAAAACATTAATGACATTTTTTTTTGTAAAGACATTTCATAGATTGTTATGTTTGGTATATAAATAGTAACACCATTTGTAGTAAAAAAGTAGTATTTTTTTTTCTATTGAGAACACACTGTATATGCTTTATTTAGATCAATAAGTACAACATAAAATAGCAATACTGATTTATTGTAACGTACAATTTTACATGAAGCTATGCTGTATTAGATTTTGTTCCTAGATAAATAAAGACCAATTTATCACTCATCTATATGAATTTTATTTTAGCTCCTCACATACAAATGACTATCGGTTGTCTGAAAGAAGTTGCTGTTAGAATATACCTTATTAAATGTAATATTATTAATGGAGTCAGACGTTACTTTGCGAAAATCCATCACTATATGGACAGTCAAAAGTTTCACTTTTCGGTTGTCTTCCGTAGAGTCTACTATACCTGAAGATGCCTCGTGTTGGTGCGAAACACGTGTCGTTTACAAGATGGAAAAGTGATAATGTGTGTTTGGTGTTGTGTATAGTGGTTGGTGGGTGGAGAATTGATGGCCGATTTTCGGTAAGTTTTTGGTTTAATTCCAAATAAATCCACTTAATCCAACAGAAAAACACACATTATTAATTTTCTGTTATTGTTTTGCTTGTCGCGGATGTTAGCTAAGTAAAACTTTTGACTATCCATATAAATGTAATATGAAAATTATTTTATGAATTTTTGTTATTTGGTAACAAATATTAGGTGCGCAATTAAGTTCCCACTGTTTCTTTTTTTTATAAAAATTCAAAATTTTTTTTATTATAGTGAAAAAATGCTTACATATATAATAACAAATTCCTTCTTAACTGTACTTTAACATTATTAACGTTATTAACCTATATAACAAGTTAATGTTAAGCAAATAGTGTTAGAAAGTAAAATATTATGATATTATATATTTATTAAAATGTAAACTGTATGAATTTTTTTTTTAATTTATATAGATCTTCCCCACGATAAATCCCGAAAATACAATGCCACTTACGATCGGACAACAGAGGGAGAACGAGACAGAGAATAATATACATATAATTATATCAAAACTTAAAGAAATTTTATAGACAAGTCAGATATCTTGTATAAATATGTAACCTATTTTATACACAATTCAGTTCTCTTGTGTAAATGTGTAACCTATTTTATACACAATTCAGTTCTCTTGTGTAAATGTGTAACCTATTTTATACACAATTCAGTTCTCTTGTGTAAATGTGTAACCTATTTTATACACAATTCAGTTCTCTTGTGTAAATGTGTAACCTATTTTATACACAATTCAGTTCTCTTGTGTAAATTTGTAACCTATTTTATACACAATTCAGTTCTCTTGTGTAAATGTGTAACCTATTTTATACACAATTCAGTTCTCTTGTGTAAATGTGTAACCTATTTTATACACAATTCAGTTCTCTTGTGTAAATGTGTAACTTATTTTGTATACAATTCAGTTTTCTCGCATAATAATTATTATTGTGTATGAAATATGGTGGTTTTTAATTCAAAAATATTTCAAGATAACTATATATTTATTTAAGATTTAACATATCGTTCATCATTATTAAATAAATGGTTAAACAAATTATGAATGAGACAGAAAATAGTTAATATATCCACGAATAACCGAGGCTATTCTTAGCTATACAAATATAAAACAATGACTTAGGCTGAGAAAAAGATGTTACCCTAATTTATGTACTTTACGGACTAGAAGAAAGAAATATCGAAGCATTAAAAACTAATGAGAAGAAAGAAGAAAGATGCATGGCGTCAGCATTAGAATCAGTACGCTTTGTCGTCACATGGGGTGAATTCACAAAACGAACTGATTCTTTGGTTGACGTCTGCTCAACACGTCAGCGAAGATAGTAAAGAAGGAATTGCGGGTCTCGCTTTTGGCAATCACGGTTGATATATTTTCGCGCCTACTTTTTTTTATGGGATAGAAAGGCAAACGAGCAGGCGTGTCACCTGATGGAAAGCAATCAACGCCACCCATAAACATCCGCAGTGTCATAGGCAGTGCAGAAGCGTTGCCGGCTTTAAAGGAAAATGTCGTTATGGGATTGCGGGGGGGGGAGGGTGGTTGAGCCTCCAGAACTCAACGGGAGTGTGGTACTACCCCCGGTGAGTCGGCACATTCATGCTACAGACAAATAATATGCCATTCTTGACAAAGTATTCATCTGCAGCGTAGCTCTACTACTACGAAATATAATATATATAGTATAATATATATAATAGGAATTGAAACAACACACACAAAAGGCGACGACCTTTTGGACCTCCGGGACTGGACATGAAGAAGTAGAAGAAATTCATTTACGTGTATTCGTTTACTTGCCTTGTAGTTCTTAGCTTTTAATGTAACTTTTTTACATCCCAGGATTTTAATACTTACTGTACGTGTTACGTTTTAAGATCAGTCAGATGGCAATCGAATAGCTAGATATTCCATCTCTCAATGTTCAAAACTGAATTTTGGAAAGCATTAATATTGTTAAATTGTATTTTGTATAACACAACCATTTTAATATTGTATACCTGACGCTTTTTGGAGATTGATAAATATTCAAAACGGCCTCGTTCGTCATTGTCACTCTGGACCTAATTAATGCTAAAAGGGGTTTGCACGCAAGGGACCAGCATTGGTCAGATTTCTGGACCCTCAAAAAAGCATACATGCATTTTTAAACATTGTTTATTTCGTTTACAGAGAGATGACACATTCAAATAAATATATTAATATAAAACTACAATTAAAAAAACAAAAAACATGCTTTATATTTAATAATAAGTTGATACTTTTATGCTTGGATAACAAGAAAATAATTAATATTATTACCGTTCTGGAAGATCACTTATACAATTCGATGTCCGGATACGTTGACAAAAATAGAGATGGATAGCCCTATCCATACTCTGCGGCGCCACGCCAGTCATATCCCCAATCCCCAAGCCCTCGAATGGAATCCGCAAAGGAAAAGAAAACGTGGTCGCCCAAAACAAACTTGGTGGCGTAATGTGACGGCCGAAGTGCAGAAGATGGCACTATCCTGAAGCGAAGTGAAGCGTTTAGCCTCCGACAGATCGAGATGGACAAGTGTCGTGTCTGCCCTATGACCAGGGGGACTGAGGACTTAGAGAGAGATATCCTCTGTAGTTTTTTTAGACATCCTGTATTTAATTGTAGAGCTATGTTAGCAGGACTGGTTAGTTCTTCGTAAAAGTTATTGAGTTTTATTTTAATCTTTTTTTTATGGGATAGGAAGGCAAACGAGCAGGCATGTCACCTCATGGAAAGCAATCAACGCCGCCCATGGACTTTCGCAGCGCCATAGGCAGTGCGGAAGCGTTGCTGACCTTTAAGGAAAGTATCATTATGGGAATAGGAGGGGGAGGGTGTTGGGCCTACGGAACTCGGCCGCTCACCGTACGAAGCGCGGTAGGTAAGCTACCACTCAGACGCCGGTTTTCTGCGGGAGTGTGGTATTTCCCCGGGCGAGCCGGCCCATTCATGCTACAGACAAATATCATGCCATTCTAGACAAAGTATTCGTCTGCGGCGTGGCTCTACCACTATTTCTAGTTTTTTTTATTTTATTATTTAAAACTTAATTCTGCTCCCGGACACCCTGTATAGATATCGCATGTTATTACAAATTGAAATCAATTTCTCTATTCTTCATTCTGTGTCGGAGAAAGGCTTTCATAATATTATTTATCGGGCATGTCTCGGACCCTACATTAGTTACGAATCACATCGCAAGATGCGATACAATAATGTAAGTGGGAGAATGATGGTCGTGTGTCGGCGACATCGAGTGCGACATTATTGATGATATTTTAAAAACGAAAAAGAAAAATGTACGACATATGTATACGATCTCAATAAGAACAGAGAAAATTAAGGATCAATTTTGAACTCTCATTTTTTCTTTTTTGACGGCGATAACGGTATAACTATTATGCCAGTGCCAAATAAAAAAAAAAAAACAAGTATATTGAAATTTAAATTCAGCTTGTCGCGTTATGTCTTGATACAATAGTTGTCGTTCTTTCAAAACTAATATGGACTTGCAGTTAAGTTAAAAAGACACATTACACGTATTTATTTCATTTCACTTCTTTCTACACCTTGTGGCGTCTGTACACACCACATGTTTTTAGTGTGGCAACATTGTACACCCAGTGCCTCGTCCACTTCTCCGTCCGCTCGAATAGCGACGACACGCATCATATTTGTTCCGCGCAATTTTAATATAACTATTGTTTACAATTTCTATCACTGTTTTATACAATTTAAATATTAATAAGTAATACTGTGTACAAGTAATAAATAGAAAGTTTTGAAGTGAATCTGGATTTATTTTAACATCAACTCTAAGCCTCAACACGTCTTCAGCCTAATCAAACTATATTTAGTAATACGCAAAGGGAATTTAACAATATAAATGATAATAACATGAGATGTATTATAACTTGGAGAGAAAAGTCCGAACTAAAATCTGTTAGCTATTACTGGCGGATAATGTTTCGGAAAACATCAAGACCGCTTTTGTGCCGAAAAAAATTACGTAGTGGTAGACGAATACACGTGCACACTGCGGACGAATACTTTGCCAAGAATGGCATATTATTTGTCTGTAGCATGAATGGTCCGCCTCGCCCGGGGGAGTACCACACTTCCGCAGTAAAACGGCGTTAGAGTGGTAGCTTAGTTACCGCGCTTCGTCCGGTGAGTGGTTGATATCTCCTCCCTCCGATAATGACACTTTCCTTAAAGGTCGACAACGCTTCTGCACTGCCTATGGCACTAGCGGATATTTATGCGCGGCGTTGACTGCTTTCCATCAGGTGACACGCCTGCTCGTTTGCCCTCCTATCCCATTAAAAATAAATAAATAAACGGTGGTATTCCCGATCAGATCAGAACGTGCAATTGAAGTAACAAAAAATTTCATAGGGTAATTATACCACACTACACTATTATAATGCAAGGATCTTACTAGGTCGACTTATAACTCGATGAAAGTAGACATACATAGTTATGGGATCATTTACGGCTACAAATTTCAAGCTCACAGTATACAAAATATGGTGCAACTAATGAACGAGGCACTTTCAATTACTGTTTATGACAATAGATAATTTCAATAACTGTTAATAACAATAGGTAATTTCAATTACTGTTTATAACAATAGGTAATTTCAATTACTGTTTATGACAATAGATAATTTCAATAACTGTTAATAACAATAGGTAATTTCAATTACTGTTTATAACAATAGGTAATTTCAATTATTGTTTATGAAAATAGGTAATTTCAATTACTGTTGATAACAATAGGTAAAAAAACGCACGAGACCAAACCGCAGTTGAACCAGGTGATGTAGATAAAATTATTGTTTGTGATGCGATAATTGGATATACTGAAGTTTACGTAAGCACAGATACGGACACGATTAATTCAATTCCAAACATGAAATCAAATGCCTGTTTACTCATAGAGAATATATCAGTGTGTCTGGCTGCTGAAATCCGACATGTTAACATCGAACCTAGCCAAATCTTATCAGTAGTGTACACTAAGCTTTTATTAACACATTCCGTGACACGTGGGACGTATACGCCCCACCACGCTTTACAACTGTGTTGTTTCGTTTTTAGCGTATGGCTTATAATAATGTAAAAATCATAATAATCAAGAAGAATTTGTGCGTAGAGAGGATGGATGAAAAACGACTGGCAAAAAATAATTACGTTACGAATGTGCATGAAAGGGTCGGTGGGGAAGACCACAGAAAACATACCTTGACCAAATGGCTGTAGTTTTTAAAAAGGCCAGGTCAAGAGTACCCTTAACCGGCGGGTTTGCATGAAGAGAGTGATGAGTATGTAGGAAGCAAATAATTATGCCGAGATCGTAGCAGATGGAGATCTGTGGTCTCTGTATACCCTTACGGGAGACAGGCACTGGCATATGTATGTATGTATGTATGTGAATTTCTGTACATATCAAAAATAATATTAATAAATCCCTTTGATTTCTTAACAGTTAATCACATTTAAGGTATTAGTAATATAACATATTTGTTAAGCATTCTTGTCAAGGACATCTCGTTGAGTATAGGCCTGCTCTGATCCCTTCCATTTTTCCTGTCCCAAACCATCTCACAGACACAGAGTCTAGTCATCTCCTGCTATCTCTTTAATTTCATCAGACCATCTGTACATACATCCGCGACCGCGAGAATGACCTTGTAGCTACACACTACAGATTCTACGGAAACAAATTCTCGGAACGCACTTTCATACTGTCCATTCGCGGAACGCGCTTTAATACTCCACATTCGCAGAACGTGCTTTGATACTCCACTTTCGCGGAATGCGCTTTGTTGCTACGCACGTGCAGGCGCGACCGCATCTCCCGCACCCTGCACTCTTCTCTCTCGCCATGTATATAATAGGTCCGTTCTGTAAACAAAAAACAATATTAATCCAGGCTCCTTTTGCATCACTTCTCAGTTAAGATACCACCTCTTACAACCTCTAAAGAATTAGCTTCACAAGTGAGGCCTTGATGTCATCAAGGAGAAATTACTATTGCTATTATTATAGTTTCTCGATTTTGTTGAACATATTTAAAATATGATTTGATAGGGATGAATAGGCCGACAAATATGTCTTGAGATTCTTTTGTGTCTATATCGAAATACCCTTGTCGTAAATTCCACGCACGCTGTGTTGTGGCGAAATCTACCGAGCGTTGTTTACATTTTTTGGTGGATGTTTCAAAGAGCCGTAAGCGAAGGACGTCGGGGGTATATTTACCTCAGAAAGCATCCTGTCCCTTTAAATGTTTTGAATACTTTTGGATATGTTTGTTTAAAATTTTCCAAATAATACAGCAAAGTAAGCAAATATTCAATTCTTTTATATTATACATACATACATACTGTATATGATCACGCTTGTTGTCTCCATCTGCTACAATCTCGGCATACTTTCCTTGCTTCCTCCACACTCATCACTCTCTTTATGCAAGCTCGCCGGTTAAGGGTGCTCTTGACCTGGCCTTTTTTAAAACTTCGGCAATTTGGTCGAGGAATGTTATCCTTGGTGTTTCTCTACCGACCCTTCCATCCATATAAAACTTTGAGCTGCGATCAAATTTTTTAACCAGTCGAACTTCATTCATCCTCTTTAAATGCCCAAACTATCTAAGCATCCCTTTCTCATCTCAACATACGTCACGACACCTTTAACTCCAGTTCGGTCTCTTATAACTTCTTTCCTTATTCATATAATTTAAAGTACTTCACACAAAGGTCTTAATGCTCTCATTTCCACCGCATTCAGTCTGCTTTTAACAATATATATATATATATATATATATATATATATATATATATATATATATATATATATATATATATATATATATATATATATATATATATATATATATATATAGCAAACGAAATTTTTGTACGCTAAGCAAATTTTATGCTAACGTACAAAAAATACAAACGAGCTTTGGATGGAAGAAAATGGACATGGAAATAGAACCTAAATAAGATTACATTATACAAATAAAAAAAAAACAAAAAGAAGAAAATAATTTTAGTCTAATATGTGTCACAAAATGGTTCTTGGTCAGCGTAAGCCAGGCGTTCTATTTGAGCACCTGGCGCTGGTTTTCAGCAAGAACCAACGCGGTCAGATCGCGGACCACTGTGACAGCATTGATACAGACACACACATATACACATCCATATATATACTACGACTCATACTCATAAACACATACAATACAATCAAAATAAAAACAACTAAATCATGAATAAATCCACCGCAACTAAAGGCACAAGTTCCTGTCTGAATACAATTAAAATTAGTGTTTTGTATTTTGTTTTAGACATATTTATGGTATGCAAGTCACGGAGAGGTGTTGGCAAGTTGTTCCAACACTTACACAATTCCTACAACGACAAGTTACAAACTTAAGTGTCGCTCGAGGTTTGAACTCAGCACCCTTGGTTCTGGAGTCACATTGTTACATCAATATATAATAGCTATTCCACAACAAATCTGTTATATAACCCTGAAACTGTCTGACATCAGTTGTACGCTCAATTGGTTCAACCTGCCCATTGTTATTTTCTGGAATAAAAGGTCGAAATGTGTATGCTAGGCCCAGCGCCGTTCCACTTCTATTGTGTTTAGAAGGAGAGTGCACGAAAAAAAAATTTGAATGCTAAAATTACATTTAATTAACGCCAGCCGTATCATAGTGACGCATTCGCTGTAATTGGCGTGATAACATCACAAAATAACGCAACGTATTGTTTTTATGACATACGGAATCAGACGAGGAAGCGTGTCGCCTGATGGAACCCAATTAATCCCTCCTATATACATTTGCAACACCATGGGCGTTGCAAATGCATTACTGTCTGTTGACGTATCAATCAATCTATCAACAGTCTGCGGCAATCCACTGCTGGACATAGGCCTCCACCAAGAGGCGCTATCTAGCCGATCTTCACACATGCAGTTTCTGCCAGCCGCCCTGCGCAGATCGTCGCACCATCTAGCCGGGAGGCGTCACACACTACGTTTGCCTAGACGCGATATCCACTCCAGCACTCGTATACTCCAACGATTGTCGAATGTCCGGCAAACGTGCCCAGTCCATTGCCACTTTAGTTTGCTAATTCGAAAGGCTATGTCGGTGACTTTATTTCTCCGGCGGATTTGCTCTGAATCATATCTACCAGAGAAACTCCGAGCATAACTCTCTCCATAGCCCTTTGAGGGACTGTGAGCTTGACCGATAGACGGACTGACACCGTCCACGTTTAGGCACCCTAAGAGTGTAAGGGTTGACGTTCGTTCCTCCAGAAATGGAGAGGCCCGTGCTCAGTAGTTGGACTGTTAAAAAAAAGAGTGTATAAGTAGGACACATTATTTTTACATTCTAATTTATCCGTGCAAAAAAAAACTTTTTTCTCACAATTTATTATTACATATAAAAAGTAAATCAGATTCTATCTGTAACACGTAATTTCGTATGTAACATAATAATTTCAATGTCACATTACTTTTTTGACGTACAGTCGGCTTTGCTGGGTGACACATGGCTCCATTCGGTACGTGATTTTCATCACGCGGGGATTTTGTCTTCTTTTCACGTAAGGTAGAATATACAACCGGTAGAAAGAAGACAAATATATTTTGTTACCTATTCGCGTAACTAAAGATCGATACTATTTTGTTTATTTGATAATTTTGTAGTTTATGTGTGTGACTTAGTAATAGTCAAAGTTACTATTTCTAAGTCACACAAAGGTAACTTTGAATGATAGAATAAGGAATGAATGAATGAATGATATAAGAGAGCGATGTGCAGTAAAAGATGGTATCGTGACAAAAGTTGAGAAAGAGATGCTTAGTTGGTTTGGGCATATAGAGAGGGTGGATGCAAGACGAAATTTACGTTGCGGATGTGGATGGAAGGATCGGTAGGGGAATACCAAGGAAAATATACCTTGACCAAATTGCCGAAGTTTTTAAGAAAGGCCATATCGAGAGTACATTTGACCGACGAGCTTACGTGAAGAGAGTGGTTTGGTTTTTGAAGGTACCAATGTCGTATTTGTCCCATAGTGTATGGTACGTAGTTGAGTTGAGTAGTTACGTAAGATTCCTAGAGTGCGCGTTACGTAGCGGTCAATACTTAGACGAAATAATTTTTAAAAATAAAACCCGCACTTTTTTATGGGATAGCGAGGCAAACAAGCAGGCTTGTCACCTGATGGAAAGCAATCAACGCCGCCCATAGACATCCGCAGCGCCATAGACAGTGCGGAAGCGTTGCCGACCTTTAAGGAAAGTGTCACTGTGGGCAAGTGAGTGCCTTCGGAACTCAGCCGCTCACCGTACGAAGGACAGTAGCTAAGCTACCACTCAGACGCCGGTTTTCTGCGGGAGTGTGGTACTTCGCCGGGCGAGCCGGCCCATTCATGCTACAGACAAATAATAATATTTGACAAAGCATTCGTCTGCAGCGTGGCTCTGTCCCTTCTTTGTAAGAGTTATTGAATTTTATTAATGGAGTCAGCCGTTACTTTGTGGAAATCCATCACTATATGGACAGTCAAAAGTTTTAGTTAGCTAAGTAGCGGATCTTAGCTAAGTAAAACTTTTGACTGTCCTTATTGAATTTTATTTATATCCTTTGTAGTTTTCTTTTATTATTTGGGTTTAAATGCTTAACCTGCCATCGGACACCTGTACCTATACAAACAGCCTGTATATATACAGCTTTCCTTGAAGTTGACTCGTCTTGTTTATAAGTTCGCCGTCTCTCGTCCCACGAGTGTGCTCAACTTAATTAAACTCGAATGTTGAGAAATTTTAATCGAAGTTCCCTCACAGGGATTTCGGCTTAGCGAGCTATACAACCTGTGGTTTTGTCTGCACAGAACATCGCCAGTCTTTTCTTCGCACAGATGTTATAGGAAACGACCCTGGGCGCAAATACCGATAGATTTCTTCTCTCCATTTCCTGCATTTAGCTAAGTAAGAAAGACCAATTTACGATCTTCAACCCACATGCCGTGCTAAGAAATACGCCAACACCTCAATATTTTTATAACACTTTTGTGTTTCTATGCTATACAAAGTTTTATGTATCTATAGGTGTCCGATGGTAGGCATTAGATTTTCAAATTAATAAGAAAACAACAAAGGGTTTTTTATGGGATATATAAAACAAAGTGTCCGAAAGAAGAGAGAGATGATTTTAATGTGTCCTGTCACAGGACGCCTCACTGATAAAAGTTTAAGGTAGATTTTATATTATAAATATCCCACGATCAACTAGCAAAACGTGTTCTTACATAATTCAGTACGTGCCGTAGGTACCACACGTGAGCAAGAAATGTGTGTATTATTCGCAAACGATATATGGATCATACTAATATTGGCACGACGCCAATGTACGCAGCGAAAGCAATTTTCTGTGTTTGTTCGACGTAATTAACAGTAAGTAATCGGACGTTGAAATGTGTTCACTAAATTTTCGTTTTTCTTATAAACCTACAGTGTTCAAGTCGAGAAGACTGCTAGGTTACAAGATGATACAAGATTAAGGAAACTCCGTCAAGTTTTTCGGCAACGCTTATGCACTTCTTATAACACTGCGGATATCTATGGGCGGCGTTGATTGCTTTTCATCAGGTGACACGCCTGCTCGTTTGTCTTCCTATGCCATAAAAAAAAGTCACACAAAAAAGTCGTCACGGACGCCATCTATGGAAATAAAAGGAAGTATATGGACAGTCAAAAGCTCTACTTAACTAAGATCTGCGACAAGCAAAACAATAACAGAAAATTAATAATGTGTGTTTTTCCGTTGGGTTTAGTGGATTTATTTGGAACTTAAACCAAAAACTTACCGAAAATCGGCCATTAACTCTACACCCACCAACCACTATACACAACGCCAAACACACACTATCACTTTTCCATCTTGTACACGACACGTGTTTCGCCCCAACACGAGGCATCTTCAGGTATAGTAAACTCTACGGAAGACAACCGAAAAGTCTTTTTGGCGTTGTGTATAGTGGTTAGTGGGTTATTGTTTTGCTTGTCGCGGATCTTAGCTAAGTAAAACTTTTGACTGTCCATATAGTGATGGATTTCCGCAAAGTAACGCCTGACTCCATTAATAACATTAATAATAATAAAAGGAAGAAAAATAATTTTTCATTTTTCAAGCTGTTCTTTTAAATTTTCGCTTTATTTCCGTAAACTATAACATACATATGTATTGGTAATGAGCTAAATAAAATTATATTAATATATAATTATTACATTGTTATATAGGTATAGTTATGGTATTGGTAAACGGGTACGCGACCCTGGCCTCTCGAGCACCTACCGTATGTGCCTTGCCTTCCGTTGCGATAGAATCATATGTTAACATAATTTACTACATTTGTATTTAAAAAGTTAGTATTAGCAATAAAGGCTCAATAAAAAAAGAGAATTAAATTAAATTTAACACAATTTATTTCACCTACAATTTATTTAATTCAAAGTAACGAAAGTGATATCCCCTGGTGTGTTAGTATTTAGGTATACTTTTCAAAATCGCACAAAGGAAATGACTCTTTTGTATAACAACACGTCCGCTAGACGATAAAGCCGTCACGAACGCCATCTATTGAAAGTAATTGGAAGTAAAAGGAAGAAAAAGAATATTATCCTGTTTAAGTCCATCTGTTCTTTCCCCTGCCCTGTCCTTTCTTCTCTCTATCCTTTTTCGTTTTTCTCCGCCAATCCACGGTCTGCCGTGCCAATGGATGCGTGGCTAAGAACGAGCTTAGTTGCAAGAGTGCTTACCGTCCCGGAATCGGGCTCCCGCGGGTACTATAATGCTTACCTCAGCATACGTGGCTCTGGTGGGGTTGACCTCCATCCTCCCTTCACTATGAGGAATTTTAATAACCTAATTTGTTAAAAAAATAACGGCGACGTGGTCCGCCACCCGTCACGTCCAGATTCCCATAAAGGCGAGAAGCATACGGAGAGCCGTTTCGCTACGATGAATGTGAGAGGAAGGATAGATGAACAGATGGATTTGTGTGGAGAAAGCAAGGAAGGTGTGTCGGGATCGTAGCGGATGGAGATCTGTGGTCTCGCCCTAGCCCTAATGGAAATCAGGTGTGACGATATGTATGTCAATTGTTATAATAAATAAAATTTAAAAGAATTAAATAAATAAACCTTTCTATCTAAAAAGCCATTGTCTACTATCATATATATAATCAAGGTATAATATTCGTATTAAACTTATTCGCCGTCTAGACTTGCTAATTTTACAACTTCACTCCTATTGTTTTTCAGTCTGTTGACGATTTCTGCGTTAGAAAATTTAAACAATTCCGTCCCTTACAAACAGCGTTGGAAGCTGAAGCAAACTTTAATTAGTCGAAGTTTAGTTAAATTGTGCTTAGTAGTTTCTTAGTTCTTGAGTTCGACGGACTTTTAGTTCTCCGGCAATGTGTGTTGAAATGGTTTACTTAAGTGGTGATTTGATAATAGAACCAAAAATAAACATGGTTGGTGTTATCTGATTATAGTGTTTCTAGTGGTAGAGTCACGCTGCAGACGAATACTTTGTCAAGAATGGCATGCCATTTGTCTGTGTAGCATGAATCGGGCCGGCTCGCCCGGGGAAGTACTACATTCCCGCAGAAAATTGGTGTCTGAGTGGTAGTTGCCGCGCTTCGTCCGGTGAGCGGTTGAGTTCCGGAGGTAAAAGAGCAGGCGACATTAGGTGTACAACAAAGGTGGAAGATATATGAAAGAAAATAAGGCAATTGAAATGGCGATAGACAGAACATATGACAATGGATAATAGGATACAATGGACGAAAATTGTAAAACTAAGTGGCAATCACGAGAAAATGAGGTAGACAGGTTAAGAGATGGACAGATGACATTAAGGTTTAATGTAGGGACAATCTGGTACAGAAAAGCACGGAATAGAAAAGAATGGAATCAGCTGGAGAGGCCTATGTGTCACAAGACACGCTGTATACTAAATCGTTAAGTTAATGTGTTAACATAATTTACTACATTTGTATTTAAAAAGTTAGTATTAGCAATAAAGGCTCAATAAAAAAAGAGAATTAAATTAAATTTAACACAATTTATTTCACCTACAATTTATTTAATTCAAAGTAACGAAAGTGATATCCCCTGGTGTGTTAGTATTTAGGTATACTTTTCAAAATCGCACAAAGGAAATGACTCTTTTGTATAACAACACGTCCGCTAGACGATAAAGCCGACACGAACGCCATCTATTGAAACTAATTGGAAGTAAAAGGAAGAAAAAGAATTTTTCATTTTTCAAGCTGATTATATATATATATATATATATATATATATATATATATATATATATATATATATATATATATATATATATATATATATATATATATATGTATATTATTTAATAATAAATAAATGTACAACTTTGTTTTTGGTGTGCAATAAAGACCTATCTATCTAAATTTAGTTTTTTTTATTTTAATCATTTTTTTTTACATTAGACGGGCATTTCGAGCTTTCTAATAAAAGTGAGAATCCGATATCCGATAGTCATCATTTCTATTGCCTCTTTCCACTTAAAATACGTAGCATTCCCGAAAACACGCCATGTTGTGTGCTTGCATGCAATCACAATTTTATATAATAGTTCTTTTGCCCTTGTGAAATTACCCAGTGTATCATATCAGAATAGAATAGAATAGAAAAAACTTTATTCGTGACACTTTTTTTTTACAATAACTAAAATTAAAACCTTCATAATATTACATTATACAAATAAACAAACAAAACAAAAAAATAATAATTTTAATTTAATAAGTTTCACAAAATGGTTCTTGCCATGCGTTCTATTGGAGCACCTGGCGCTGGTTATCAGCAAGAACCAACGTGGTCAGATCGCGGACCACAGTGACGATATTGATACAGTCACATACATACGTACTAGTAGTAGAGCGACGCTGCAGACGAATATTTTCCCAAGAATGGCATATTATTTGTCTGTAGCATGAATGGGCCGGCTCGCCCAGGGAAGTACCACACTCCCGCAGAAAACCGGCGTCTGAGTGGTAGCTTAGATACCGCGCTTCGTACGGTGAGCGGTCTGAGTTCCGGAGGCCCAAAACCCTACCCACTCCCACTCCCATAATTTCACTTTCCTTTAAGGTCGGCAACGCCTATGGCGTTGCGGATGTCTATGCGCGGCGTTGGTTGCTTTCCATCACGTGACACGCCTGCTCCTTTGCCTTCCTATGTCATAAAAAAAACGTACAAAAATTCCATATATACAATAAAATTATAAACAAACATATCATGTAATAAATCCACCGCAACTGAAGGAACAAGTTCCTGTCTGCATACAATTAAAATTAGTGTTTTGTATTTTGATTTAACCATATTTATAGTACGCAAGTCGTGAAGACGTGGTGGCAAGTTATTTTTCAACTCAATGATTATCGTTTAGGTGGATTAATTGAATTTTGAACTAACTCTTCCAAGTACAAATGTCCATTTTTACTCAAATTTAGTTTTTGTATTATACTCGTATATAATACCCTCCTCATGTTTGTAAATTCATGGGCGTCTATCTGACGTCATCGTCACTCCGCTATTAAACGTAGTGTAGCTACCTACTACAGAACATATACTTCAAGAACAAATTCGCGGAACACGCTTTGTTACTACGCATTCGTGGAATGCGCTTTGTTACGCCGCATCCGTGGAATGCGCTTTGATTCTCCGCATTCGTGGAACGCGCTTTGTTGCTGCACACGTGCAGGCACGACCGCGTCCCGCGCTCTTCTCTCGCCATTCATCAGTGTATATATAATAGGTCCACTTGTGTAAAGAAAAAAGAGTATTAAACCATACTCCTGTTGCATCACTTCGCAGTTAAGATCCTACCTCTTACAGTAGTAACGAACGGATAAGTCTCATTTAGTTATACTCAACATATAAATAGTATACTTTAATTATATATTTAAACTTCTGCACACTATACATAACAGGCGGACTTGGCCTTGGGCGTTTTGAACCAGTTAACTTGAAACAGAGAAAATTGGTTTGAAGGTGGTGCTGCTTGAAATAAAATTAACTATATAAGTTTGACTACATATAATACATATATACGCGTAAATATCCATACATATATAAATATAACTACATACCTACATACATACATACATATCGTCACGCCTGCCTCCTGTAGGGGTAGGCAGAGACCACAGATCTCCATCTGCTACGATCTCGGCATACTTCCCTTGCTTCCTCCACACTCATTATTCTCCTCATGCAAGCCCGCCGGTTTTGGGTACTCTTGACCTGACCACTCTTAAAAAGTTCAGCAATTTGATCAAGGTATGTTTTTCGTGGTCTTCCTCTTCCGGCCCTTCTATCCACATTCGCAAGGTAAATTCAGTCTGCTTTCATGCTTCTTCTGCGAAAGCCAACTTTCACTACCGTATATTAGCGTCGGAACACGCACCCTCTGATGAACCGATGTAAGTGAGAAAAATGAATTATATATGTTTGACTACTAGAACGAGCTTATATAAGCTACACACTTGCCCGTTTGCCCTCCCATCCCATAAAAAATATATAAGAACAAAGGAGGTGACATGATGAATACGCGCCCGTCAGAATAAAGGTGAGGGTATTACGTCTCGTGGGAACACGTACAGGTGAACTTAATACGGAGCGAATCGAACGGAGGAAAGAAAGCAGTTTATTGTGCGTCATTACTTTATTGGGCTTTTCATTTATCCCCTGTGCTTAATTACAGTATATATACATACATATCGTCACGCCTGTCTCCCATATGGATAAGAAGAGACCACGGATCTCTATCCGCTACTATCCCGGAACACCTTACTTGCTTCATCCACACTCATCTATATTTTCATCCATCCTTCCTCTCACATTCATCGTAGCGAAACGGCTCTCCGTTAGTCGCTTTTCGCCCTCGAGGGAATCGGGATCGCTGTCATTTTTAACAAATCATATAATTATATGAAATATCGACAATGACGAAGCGTGTAGTTGCTGGAAAAAAAGTAGACTTAAAATAAAAAAATTATATTACTTGTTTACAATATTATATATCAATCAATATCAGCCCGCGGCAGTCCACTGCTGGACATAGGCCTCACCCAAGGCGCGCCACCTAGCCCGATCTTCGGCTACACGCATCCAGTCTCTGCCAGCCGCCTTGCGCAGATCGTCGCTCCATCCAGCAGGAGGGCGTCCCACACTACGTTTGCCGAGTCGCGGTCTCCACCCCAGCACTCGTCTACTCCAACGATTGTCGGTTCTCCGACAAACGTGTCCAGCCCATTGCCACTTCAGTCTGCTAACTTGAAGAGCAATGTCGGTGACTCTGGTTCTCCGGCGAATTTCTTCATTTCGAATTCTGTCCACCAGAGAAACCCCGAGCATAGCTCTCTCCATAGCCCTCTGAGCGACTTTGAGCTTGGCGAGGAGACGGACTGTCAGTGTCAGTGTCTCGGCACCGTAAGAGAGTACGGGCAGGACGCACTGGTTGAAGACTTTTGTCTTCAGACTTTGTGGTATGGGCGACGAGAAGACTTGACGGAATTTCCTGAACGCTGCCCAGCCCAACTGTATCCTTCTGTCGGCTTCTTTCTCGAAGTTGTCGCCGTCTAATCGCACTATTTGGCCTAGGTAGACATATTCCTGGACAACTTCGAGAACTTCACCATCGATCGTGGTCGGTTCTGGCTCAATATTATATATTACATTATTATTAAGGATATTATAGATTGTAGGTTTAATGGGTGTAAGTATATATATGGGACTGGTGTTTCTGAAGTTGTGCTGCACTGCATCTCCGTGAGGCTCGGCTGGTGGTTTTGACTGAACCATAGCCAATTTCCATCCGTATCTACTGATAATTTGGTAATAATTTAATCCATCTATCTATTTGATTATGACCCACACCACATATACCGACCGTCCCGGGATCGGACTCCCCTGATATAGTGCCTCAGCATGCGGGACTCTGCTGGGGCTAACCTTCATCCTCCCTTGCGGCTCGTAGGACGTGACGGGCGGCGACGTGGTTCGCCACCCGTCACGTTTTAATTCCCACGATGGCGAGAAGCGACTAACGGTGAGCGGTTTCGCTACGATAAACGTCAGAGGAAGGATAGATGAAAAAATGGATGAGTGAGGAGGAAGCATGGAAGGTGTGCTGGGATCGTAGCGGATGGAGATCTGTGGTCTCTGTCTACCCCTACGGGAGACAGGCGTGACGATATGTATATAGTATGTAAAGGTAGGCAAAAATAAGTTTCGTTGGCTCAGATTAATTACGGTGACAACTATGTATTTTAGTCCCCGCCTGCCCTGAGATGAGTGACTCATGTTTGCGTTGTACCCTCGTCAATTTGTTTGCACTGCGATGGAGCTACGGCTAATTTAGATAACGAAACTTAAAAGCACGACGTCGATTTAAGTTCGTATATATATCACAGCAGAGGTTCGCTTTTATCTTAATTAAGAAAAATCTAAGATACTTAAAAACTAAATTGTTAGTCACTTGGATATATCATATTCTTACTTTTGTTATCTAGGGTGTGCGGTATATAGGATTACTAGCTTTTGCCTGCGGCTTCGCTCGCGTGGAATTTGGTCTGCCACATTAAGTTTCGTGACAGATCATTTTAAATAAATATACATATTTTTTTTTCTTAATTTATGTTCACAATTTTGGTCATAGTGGGTTCCACATAAAAGGTAGATATATGCTGTCGCGGACTTTTATTTAGAACTATTCAAGACAAACAATCCTACGGTACACTATCTTTATGTAACTCCAATGGTTTAGGCAGCGTACGCCAAGATAGCTCTCAGAGGCCAGATTTTTTTCCGACTTAATTGACATGTACCGTTATATTACGACCAAAATTACACAAAATCATTACAAATTGTAGCCTATATGTTATTCCGATGTATAACCTATATTCCTATAAAGTTTCATCCAAATCCGTCCAGTAGTTTTTTCGTGAAAGGGCAACAAACATACATCCATACTCACAAACTTTCGCATTTATAATATTAGTAGGATTCGTAGGATAGGATAGGATATAGTGTCCGATAAGGTAAGTTAGTTATTAAAGATATGTTTTAACAAAGCTTATTATAAATCCTTGATTTGCAACGATACGAACTCCTATATTTTATTTCTAATGTTTGTTAAAACGCATTTAAGTTAAAAAACGCATTTAGAAGATTAAAGGCAATTTTAAATACCCTCCAGCATTTTGTGTCATTAGCGAAGGTGGTATTGTGGCGGGATGCCAAATTGTTCCCGTACAGTAAACACAATCACCTTGATTGACAGCGACGTTTAATGAATTAAACCTGTTTTGCTGGCCGTACAATGGAGCTCTAGATGTAGATATATATGGACAGTCAAAAGTTTTACTTAGCTAAGATCCGCGACAAGCAAAACAATAACAGAAAATTAACAATGTGTGTTTTTCCGTTGGGTTTAGTGGATTTATTTGGAACTTAAACCAAAAACTTACCGAAAATCGGCCATCAACTCTCCACCCACCAACCAATATACACAACGCCAAACACACACTATCACTTTTCCATCTTGTACACGACACGTGTTTCGCCCCAACACGAGGCATCTTCAGGTATAGTAGACTCTACGGAAGACAACCGAAAAGTGGATCTTAGCTAAGTAAAACTTTTGACTGTCCATATAGTGATGGATTTCCGCAAAGTAACGCCTGACTCCATTAATAATCTCTAGATGTAGCCTTGGTTATATATTAGACGATATATTGACAACGTGTGTAGATCGACTGGTCATATGTTAAGAGGAGCTAAGGAGTGAAGTAATACAATCGTTAGTTGGTATCCGTGGGAAAACGAATGAGGTAAACAATTTGAAACCAACGTAAATATTGTGGATGTGATGTAACGGTCAAGAATCACTAGATCTAGGCAGGAATTGAAAAGTCATCTTTGAAAACCTATTTCTGTCACACTATATAATTTATTTAACCGTAAAATCTGTACATTCTAATATGCAGATGCTTCGATTGCATTCTCATAAATAAATTAATTCATATGCACGTATATATATATATATATATATATATATATATATATATATATATATATATATATATATATATATATATATATATATATATATATATATATATATATATATATATATATATATTAGGTTGTATAAAATTCGTCCTAGTGAATCCAACGAGCCGCAAGGGAGGATGGAGGTCAGTGCCAGCAGAGCCCCACATGCTGAAATAAGACACTATAGTACCCGTCGACTCGCTTGCGACTAAGCTCGCCCCTAGGAACGCATCTATTGGAACGGCAGACCGTGGATTGGCGGAGAAGAAAGGAATGGGCAGGCCAAAGGATAGATTGATTTAGACAGGATGTCTTCCGTTGCGGTAGTATCATATCGATGACAGGCGGCTAGGCAAAGATACTCCCCGATCTAACCTGACCTGATTCTCACGAGGGCGAGAAGATAACGGAGAGCCGGACGATGAATGTGAGAGGAAAGATGGATGAAAAGATGGATGAGTGTTGAGGAAGCAAGAAAAGTTTGCCGGGATCGTAGCGGATGGAGATCTGTGGTCTCTAGGGGTAGGCGTGATGAGATATATGTGTATATAACCTAAAAAACATGAGAGTTATAATAAATTAAACAATGTTACAATGAATGTTTGATTCTAGCTCCCTCTTGCAACCGCCGGTGGAACAAAGCGGAATGTCTTACATCCTTATGTCTCAGAAACAGAACGAACAATAGAAAACATTGCACTGATGACGTACTTCAGGAGATAGTTTGTAAAACTGAGCCGTGTGGTAAAAAGCGCCCGTGACTAAATATTTTCGGCACAGACGTGATACCTTATAAAATGTTTAATTAGATTTCTTATACAACAGATAGGTAAGGATGCAAGAGTTTTAAGAAAGAAGACATTATAACATAACTCACAATATAGTAAACTAAGAATATATATTTAAGCGCAGGAAGGCCTTCGTCGGTATTCATCCTGAGAATGGTGAACTCAATGATACACTCTTTGTAGACAATAGATAATAAGTTTTTCTAAAAACTATTATTTTTTTATAGGGTAGGAAGGCAAATGGGCAGGCAGGTGTGTCACCTCATGAGACCGTGGATTGGCAGAGAGGAAGGAAAAAGGATAGAGAAGAAATGAAAGGGCAGGGGAAAGGAAAGATTGATTTAGACAGAATAATAGGGATATGATACCACTGCAACGGAAGACAAAGAGTGATACGATAATAACTCGGGAGGCCGGGGTCGCGTGCCTGTGTACCAATACCAAAAATACCAGACAAGAAGCTAGGCAAAGATACTCCCTGACATGTTCTATCGATATTGGCCAAAAATAATCAAGAACGCATGCTGCGTTTACTGATTATTCGAATTATAGTCTAATTTCTACACCGGACCTTTATGCAAGTATCAAGGCTCCTTATTATGTTTAAAACTATTCAAAATTTTAAAAAGTCATCTCAGTACTATTCTACCCACATTTTGGCGGGCAGCCAGCACTTCAAGCCGCGATAGTTCGCGTCTATACACTAAGTGTGTCTCGTTAACACTCAGTTTCTCCCTTTGTGTTATTTCCCTTTGTGGTAGATTGAATTTGAACAGCGAAAGAGGCGAATAAAGATTGCAATCTAAGTTAGAAATGGTTTTATATGTGCCAGTTGAAATAACTTTATTTACGAACGAATGAATTGTTTGTCCAATGATGATGATGAGTTTGTTGATATTGTTTAGACGTTGTAGAGCCACGCTGCAGACGAATACTTTGTCAAGTAAGGCATATTATTTGTCTGTAGCATGAATGGGCCGACTCGCCCGGGGAAGTACCACAATGCAGAAAACCGGCGTCTGAGCTTAGTTACCGCGCTTCGTTCAGTGAGCGCCCATCCTCCTCCCAAAATGACACATTCCTTAAAGGCCACCAACGCTTCTGCACTGCCTATAGCACTGCGGATTTCTATGGGCAGCGTTGATTGCTTTACATCATGTGACACGCCTGAAGAAGAAAGAAATAATGAAGAAAGTAATAAGAGGTAATCAAGGAGATGAGGAAAGGGATAAGAAATTGATTTGTGATATGTTAATAGTAAAATGCTTCTTTGCAGGAGGTTGTGATACCTACTTCCCCAATAAATTAGATTGATTAATTCTATCTATTTTCGATTCTATATAATCTGTACTATCGTGAGTGTTGCCAATAAATTTTCAATATTTGCATAGTGCTGGCGTAATTAATTTTCGTATTGGCAAATGTTAATTGTAATAAAATAGTGGGAGAATTTATTGCTTCTGCGATATCGCAACTGTACCAGACAGCAATTATAAATTGTTCGAACGCCAAGTCATACTAATTAATACTAACGTTACATCAATTGTAATAATATTAAATTTAATTACCATGGTAACCTCGAATGGAAGGGGGAAAAAAACACCCAAAACAAACATGGCGGCGTATAGAAATATAGACATAATACAGACAAAAAACGAAATTATCTAATATCCTGACACGAATTGCTAAACATAAATGAAAGAAGACTGGGCACATGCTCGTTACATGAGAAATGGAGGAAGAAGGGAACAGTTTGGGAGCCAAGGGATGGCACTAGGAGCCGCGATCGCAAAGCAAGAAGACGACCTGAAAAGGACATTAGGATCCCTTTGGATAAGAGAGGCGATAGACAGAAAGCTGTAGGAACACAAAAATAATAGACATTATCTAATCGAAATAACACGAAAAAATACTAGAAACAAAATAAGTCGGGTTTGATTTTAAAAAAGAATTTATTCAAATTCATTTCAATTATTGTTATATTATAAATCTCTGTTAACAAGTTTATAAATATCATTATCCCATCTACTAATAAATAACACATTGACTCTAGATTCAGGTCAGAAAATGTTAACAATTTTTTAAAAAAATCTTATGTATTTACTTATTCGTTTATTTGAATTCGCAAAGCTATGAAGTAGAAACGAAACGACTCTCGAGTCGTTTGACCACGAAATAAGAGGACCCCTCGAGCCCAGAGTTACATCATACTAGCATTTCCAATATTATTGCCAACCGAAACTTAAAGAGGTACACTTGGGGACAAATTTGTGGATGCAACATTCCTATTTCGATTATTCACTACAATTTATTTATTAATTACAAAAAAATATATAAATGTAGGATGTGGAGCGCAAAGAAGTGGGAATGAGTAAGTTTTTTAGCATTTTTTTAGGATAGGAAGGCAAACGAGCAATAGACATCCGCAGTGTCATAGGCAATGCAGAAGCGTTGCTCTAAGGGAGTGTCATTATGGGAAAGAGTGAGGGGGGAGTGGGAGAGGGAGGGTGTTGGGCCTCCGGAACTCAGCCGCTCATCGGACGAAGCGCGGCAGCTAAGCTACCACTCAAATGTCGGTTTTCTGCGGGCACACTCATAGAATCTAGCACAATATTCTGAGCTACTCACTGAAGTCACTACATCGGGATGCCATTAACCTCTCGGACGATATTTCTTTAAGGTGATTGTCGGGTTTGTTTTTTAAACCTTACTTTTGAGGTACTCCCTTAGAAAAAAGTTGATAGGGGTGAGATCAAAAAGAAACTCCATAACCTATCTTGCAATGTGAGGCATGACGCCATCTTGTTGTTACCATATTTAACCTCTAACCTAATTATTTCATAGTTTCCACATAAAACATCGATAGGAGTAAATGGGATAAGCCTATTTCTATCCCATGGACCATACAAAAAATGTTATTATAAGACTCGAAAAAGTAAATTTATATAGCGCATACATTTTGTTGGTCCGTAGTGTACCATTGGAAGGTTCTAGCATTATCGTAATATTGAACAAATGAGCTATCGCATTTCTAGATTTGACGTACCTTTTTATCTTGAATGGTCGTAGATGGGTACACAAAATGCTTGTCTTACCATAATCATATAATAAATTTTCGAAGAGTTTTCGTATATATATGTATATATATATATATATATATATATATATATATATATATATATATATATATATATATATATATATATATATATATATATATATAGCTATAGACATACTTTAAACACTTAATGCGCGCGCAGCTACCTACGTACACGTATCACGCCAACACATTGTATATACCCGATTGTGTGTTCGTTGGTCGCTTCATGGATGGATAAAGTTTTGTGAGTCGCGTCAGCAATATGCTGTAGTAAAATTAACATTTCTGTAACTATCGCCCTCTCGTGTTATATAATATTAGTGTACAAATAAAGTATAATAATATCTTTACAAATAAAGTTTAATTTTTTACGTGGAAAGTTCTATGTGTGTATATTTTGCGTTGTTCTTTATATTGTGTTTTAATATGATTATTTCAATTGTTCAATTGTCAGATCATTGTGCAAAAGTGAGTACTAAATATGTTATTAATATTACAATTAGTTTGAAATTTCAAAATACAGTTTTATGTTTTCGCTTTTGTCGGCAGTTCTCATGACTGCCTCCGAATTTTTTATTTATAATATATGCTATTTGTGGCTTTATATTGCTCTATTCTCCTGGTCAAAGTGTTCGTTCTGTAATTGAATACCTTAACGGTCTGGATGCGCTGAAATTCGGCACGTTGCCAAACTGTGAATGAGAATTTTGCCAGTGAGAGCTTAATCGAAACCGAATTGATTGCCACCCGTTTCTTTCTAAAACAAAACCAAATTATTTTAACCCCTCAAAAGTATGGTTATAACACCTGATTTTGCATCAGAAATAATTGTGGCGAAAAACAACACCGACATAGTCTTTCGAATTACACCTAGAGTCGTGTAACTTGGCTAAGTTTTCACTTGAAAAAGATCTGTTTTTAAAGAGGCAGAAAAAAGAGCTACCTTCAGCGGTATTTTGGATCCGATAGATAGCTCTAGAACAATGGTAGTCAACTTTCTTTTCATAGCAGCTACAATCATGTGTTAGTAGCGGTCTCTTAGACCGCAAAAAATAGCTAATGACTTCTTAGGTTTTGACACAATTGTGTCATACAAATAAATTCAAAACAAGTTATGACCCGCAAACAATACGTCACGTATACATGCAACTATGGAAGCTTAAGAAAGGGGATTCCTGCAGTCTCACCCGCTCGATACGAAACTAAAAGCGTCCAATGCAAAAAATCGCTAATCCAAGCACTTGATTTTTCGTATTTACGAAAATAGTGACGTAGAATAGAATACAATAGAATAGAATAGAATAGAAAAACTTTATTTATGACACCTTGTTTTTACAATAACTAAAATTAAATCCTTAATAATATTATATATACAAATAAATACATAAAACAAAAAGAAAATAATTTTAATCTAGCGAGTGTCATAAAATGGTTCTTGCTCAGCATATGTGTTGCTGAGCAAATCAGACGTATGCTGTAAATTAAAAAATAAATGAAACATTTTTTTTATGGGCGCCAAATTCAAAATGGTTTAAAATAGAGTACCACCAGATGGGCCAACCACGGACCAGGTTGAGTATAGCTGCCCTAGAGTCTAGGATCTAGACCATACTTTGTACAATCATAACACTTCTAGCAGCGTGCTAACGACCTGTAAGAGCACTATAAAGAATACATAAAGGTTGAACGTTAAGCATCTCCCAAAGCAATTTATCTTCTTTAATAAAAATATTTTTTTTCGAGGTAAATACAAAAATAGGTTTTCGTTCCTTAATGGTTTTATGTGGCATTCCGCTTTTGCTCCTCGGGGCCTTTTTAACTTAACCGTAAAGATTCGTCCTAATGGTTTCTTTGATAAATGAACATATGGTTATATTCAAGTTACATTGTAGGCCAAATCAGCGATTATTACAGTCTTGTTTTTATATATATTATATATAAAATATCTTAGCTTGAAAATCGACATCGACTTCAGAGAAATTCCAGAAGTGATAACTGAGCAAGTAATCTTGCATCTAATGAAACCTTAATTTTGGGAATGATTATAATATTAAAATTAACATAATTATTTTGTGCAACAGAAATTAAAATTAAATTTTATATAATGTACGAATAATGTTGATTTATATAAAATTATTGTAATTTGTGTAAGTAGACTTTTATAAAGTTCATATAAATATGTATTTTGAATATTAAAATGTTTTTTAAGAATTTATGTGGGTATGTATGTGTATGTGTGTGTATATGTATATATGTTATATGTTTATTAATATTGTTTTATTTCTTTTCTATCATCATAACGATGAAAGAAAAGATATTATCTTTTTAACACTATGTCCATCCTATGGTTGTCTGGAAGATATCGCTATTAGCGATAAGACCGCCATTTGTATATAAACATTACAATCAGTAATTGTATAACTTTGTTTTTGGTGTACAATAAAGAATATATCTATCTATCTTATTTCATTTGTTTGTTAAAAAAGATGTTGTTGCTATGGTAAAACAAATTTATTTTAATACTTATTGCCAGATTTTTTTGTTCGTTGCCTTTGCCTTCTTGATTTTGTTTTTAAAAGCCGAAAGTTAGTTTGGACCACATTCATTCCAAAATGTGTGCACATTTTTTTAATATAGAATGAGATCTCAATTAATAAACCTTAATGTACCCCGCCAATCCGCATTGGACAAGCGTGGTGGGTTAATGTCCGTTCCTTCAGAAATGGGGAGGCCCGTGGTCAGCAGTGGGACGTATATGGGCTGTCGAAACCTTAATATAGAAGTAATATGTTATTAACACAATACTAAACAGTCGTAAATAACTTGTCTTCAATTACTTGTCTTCAATATAACCAAGCCTGCTTCTTTACCTAACAAAATAATCACTGGGGTCATAAATCAGGATTTGCTACACTGCAACAGGGAGGAGACGCGACAAACAGATGTTTAGCAAAGAATAAGCCGACCAAAATACCTTCAACATAACAGTTGCCTCGGTCAGACTAGTCCAAGTCGGAGAAATCGTTTACGTATTGCATACTTAAAGCAGACGATGAATAATAGAGTCGGGCGTTACTTTGCCGAAATCGATTTTTATGTGGACAGTCAGAATCTATGTGGACAGTCAAAAGTTTTACTTAGCTAAGATCCGCGGCAAGCAAATCAGAGGCATCTTCAGGTATAGTAGACTCTACGGAAGACAAACGAAAAGGTTATCACTTTTCGGTTGTCGGATGCCTCGTGTTGAGGCGAAACACGTGTCGTTTACAAGGTGGAAAAGTGGTAATGTGTATTTGGTTTTGTGTATAATGGTTGGTGGGTGGAGAATTGATGGCCGATTTTCAGTGAATTTTTGGTTTAAGTTCCAAATAGATCCACTTCATCCAGCACAAGAAACACACATTATTAGTTTTCTGTTGTTGTTTTGCTTGACGCGGATCTTAGCTAATTAAAACTTTTGACTGTCCACATAGTGATGGATTTCCGCAAAGTAACGCCTGACTCCATTAATAAGTCAGAATTTAACTTAGCTAAAATCCGTGAAAAGCAAAAATACTATGTTTACTAAAGGAACTGAAATTTGTAGAATGACTAATCGGATTCGCAACAAACAATTCCACCTCCGAATTGTACGTGCGTTATCTCGAAACCAATGGGGGAATCTCTGATTTACCTACACTGTCTGTCTTCCTCGCTAACTAGTTAGTTAGATTAGGCTTGGCTCACATTTATTTTATAAATCTGTTTAATACAGTCAGGCATTACTATGGGGAAATCCATTATGTGGATAGTCAGAATTTTTACCTGGCTAAGATCCGCGAAAAGCTTAATTAAGTTATTGCGGATCTTAGCCAAGTAAATATTCTGTCTACATAATTTTTAATTTTATAAGTCTTCAAAATGTTTAATTTATTTTACGGACTATAAGATGCACCTTTTTACGTAGATAAATGGACTCAAATTTGAAGTGCAAATTAAAATGTATTTTTCTAAAAATAAATTATCATCTTATAAATTTTGTGGTTCATCTTATCATCGAGTGCTTCTTATAGTCTGATAAACGGTACGGTACGTAAAAATATTTAATTTCAACAGTTTGTCTGCCATTTGTAAAAAAATAAAGCTAGAATATAACGAAAAAGTCCTTAAGTCAAAGCAAAAGTTTTATAATTCTTACTCCAAGCCAACGAGAAGTCCAATTTTCATTTTACAGTGAAGTTACATACTTCGCCGATTACGGCGGGCTACTGTGAAGGTATTTTACACGCTTGGCGGTAGTAAAATGTAAATTATTTATTCAAATTAATTCTGGGTTTGCCATTTTTCAACCCCTGGCAGTCGAGAGCATGAAAATTAAAATAGCGTATTAATTTTGTGGCAATTAATGAAAGTGCAATGAAAGCGAACTCCGACGAAAAATTGTTATAAATTTTAATCAACACAGAATTATTCTCATATTTAATATAAAATTCTCTATATTTAAATATCAAGATTGGAAAGCAAACGAGCAAGGGCACAACATAGTAAATATATCAAAAGCTGTCTGTTTATGTATGGACGCATCTACAACAATATTCCTCATGAATTAAAACAACTGTACACAACATTATTTTTTTAAAAATAAGACTATATGAATGGCTTATAGACGCCAATATTTATAATACTAAGGACTTTTTTGCTTCAAAAGTTAGATCGAATGTATGTAATAGATAAATCAATTATAATTTTTATGACAATTTAACAGTTTATTATTAATTTTAATGCTTTGTAAAACTATAAGCGACTTATATATTTAGGTTCTCTATGTATGTAATAATTGATGAAATTTAAACGCTATAAGTGGCAATGTGATGAAGCTTTTAGACGTCTTTTGTAATCTTGTTATACCTTATTATATGCAAATAAAGAATTGTTGTCAAAACTAAGTGTAACTTCATTTCGACACTACTGTTGAGGGTAGCTGGTCCCACGTAGTGGTGGTAAATTGATGGTACATAATATGAATAAAACATTTTTTTATGGGATAGGAAGGCATACGAGCAGGCGTGTCACCTGATGGAAAGCAATCAACGCAGCCCATAGACATCCGCAGCGCCATAGACAGTGCGGAAGCGTTGCCAACTTTTAAGAAAAGTGTCATTATGGGAGTAGGAGTAGAAGGGAAAGGTGAGGGGGAGGGGGGGGGGTGTTGGGCTACCATTCAGACGCCGGTTTTCTGCGGGATTGTGGTACTTCCCCGGGCGAGCCGGCCCATTCATGATACAGACAAATAATATGCCATTCTTGACAAAATATTCGTCTACAGCGTGGCTCTACCACAATCGAAGATATAAAATATAATAGAAAAACTCTTGTTGGTAATAAAGACCTTTAAAAACCGCAAAATATTCAAAAAAATTACAAGAATTTATAATAAATGTACCATCATATTTCTTTACTTACCTATCGTTTATCGTGTCGTCCCTCTCTATCATCGCAGCGTAATGAAAAGGATGGCATGACGCATTTGTCACGCTATCCTTTTCACGACATAATGACGTAATTACCAAAACGCTACACGTGGCTGTAATCTTTAACAATTCTATTAATAAAGCACATTATTGAAAAACGCGCTTGTATAGCTAATTAGCTTGCATGTATTTCGCATAACATAATTGAAATCAAGAAGTTCACTAGCGAGAGCCAAAAACTAATTTATGATCGTTTAATGCTGACGCACACCCAAAGTGGGAAATCTGCTGTAAATTACATTGTTTTTAGCACACAATGAAGTCGAGAATTGATTGTGTCGGTGAAAAGGCACATATTTGTAGCTTATTAAGTACACTAACTTTAAAAGTCGCCATTTGTATATTATATAGATACATATCATCACGCCCGTTTCCCGTAGGGGTACGCAGAGACGGCAGATCTCCATCCGCAACGATCTCGGCACACTTTCTTTGCTTCATCTACACACATCACTCTTTTTGTACAAGTTCGTCAAGGTATGTTCTCCTTGACCCTACCTACCCTTACATCCGCATCCGCAACGTAAATTTCTTTTCTTCCATTTTCTCTATATGCCCGAAGAGCATGCGGTTAACATTATTTGATTTTTTATAGCATAGAAGGCAAACGAGGGGATCGCCTGGTAGTAAATGATGACCGCCACTCGTAGACGTCCATAACGCCGGAGACATCTCAGATGGGTAGCCCGCCTTTTGCGAAAACGTACGCTATTTTTTTATACAATATAGTGGCACCTGTGTATGTTGTTTTCACGTGGGGAACACCGCAGATGGTAAATTGTTCCACATTTACACAGTTGCAGCTGTCCAGGTGATGGAGACGGAACTTAACATGGAATGGATTATATGGACAGTCAAAAGCTTTCTTACAGTCAGACAGTCAGCTTTACTTAGCTAAGATCCGCGACAAGCAAAACAATAACAGAAAAGACAACCGAAAAGTCTGCCATAGAGTCTACTATACCTGAAGATGCCTCGTGTTGGGGCGAAACACGTGTCGTTTACAAGATGGAAAGGTAGTAGTGTGTGTTTGGTGTTGTGTATAGTGGTTGGTGGGTGGAGAATTGATGGCCGATTTTCGGTAAGGTTTTGTTTTTAAGTTCCAAATAAATCTACTTAATCCAACAGAAAAACACACATTATTAATTTTCTGTTATTGTTTTGCTTGTCGCGGATCTTAGCTAAGTAAAGCTTTTGACTGTCCATATAGTGATGGATTTCCGCAAAGTAACGCCTGACTCCATTAATAATGGAATGGATTGTTGGATGGATGGAAAAACAGTAAAAAAAAGCCCAACATTTTGACAAGTGGCGGATTCTCGTATCGGAAGCCAAGAGACAGGAGGCCTTTGTACCTGCGAAGTAAGTTTACCATCGTCAGTCGATAATCAGAATTTCGTCCATAAATCAGCAGGATGTATCATGTGCAAATTAAATTGACAGTCAAGGCGGCAAGCTAATATCAAATCTTCTAAATCTTAATATTTTCGTTCATCCTGAATCTTAATGCTTTCCAATTCGTGATCCATTTGAGGAGCAACCTCACCACTGGATTCGTGCCAAAAATAAAGTAGCTAGCTATAAAATTTTGCGCGCCATAACATTTCTATGTTTTTTGTTCGGTTCAAAATTTACGTCTGTTGCGGAAGATGATTATGTAATTACTATAAGAGAGATTGCAGTTTCGAATAAGTAACGTTGCTTCATAACGTAAAGACACATACATATTCTTTGCACGATCGGTAACTGGATATCGACCTATTTTATGTAGTTGAGCTAGTGAAAAATATTCAGTCAAAAAAAATATTTTTTCTTTTGAAAATGTTAAATTTTTTCGTTATTTTTTTATCTGCATCATGTATATGCCAAATTATGCGCAAATAAAGTTTAATTTTTTACGTGGAAAGTTCTGTGTGTATACTTTGCGTTGTTCTTTGTGTTTTAATTTGATTATTTCAATTGCTGAATTATTAGATCATTGTGCAGTACAACAGTGAGTACTAAATATGTTATTAATATTACAATTAGTTTGAAATTTTAAAATACAGTTTTCAGTTTTCACTTCTGTCGACAGTGCTCATGACTGCCTCCGATTTTTTTTATAGGACAATTAGGCAAACGAGCAAGCGTGTCACCCGATGAAAACAATCAACGCCACCCATAGACAACTTAAGCATTTTAAATACGTTTATCACAAACAATAAAGTGCAAAAATGAAACAAAAGGTGTCGTTTTCGAGTATCATTGTATCAGCGATTCTCTTTGAAATGGATTCCTTGTCTTGTTTGAGAATTTTTAAACAATGCTCGCTTAACTGTAATCTTACTTGATAGAGAAATTTAATTATTTTTAATTACTACATAGCGTCTGCTTCGGGCGAACTTAGTCGCAAGGATGCTGACCGTCCCGGGATCGAGCTCCCCCGGGTATATACCTCAGCATGCTGGGCTCTACTGGGGCTAACCTCCATCCTCCCTTGCGGCCCGTGGGATTCACTAAGACGGTTTTTAATAAACCTAACTTGTTAAAAATTACGACGACGTGGTTCGCCACCCGTCACGTCTTGATTCCCACGAGGGCGAGAAGCGACTAACGGAGAGCCGTTTCGCTACGATGAATGTGAGAAGAAGGATGGATGAATGTGGAGGAAGGAAAGGTGTGCCGGGATCGTAGCGGATGGAGATCTGTGATCTCTGCCTACCCCTACGGAAAACAGGCGTGACGATATGTATGTAATAAAATACATTTTTATTCATCCACTCAAGTTCAAATATATATTTTTAGTGGATGACTCTTGATGTTAATACTGTTTTTCAAATATTTATTCATTAATTCATTTTAGTTTTATATGCGTAAAAACTATTTCTCTTATACATATAAGATATTTAGCAGGATACAAAAGTAGGAATTGACTTTAATTTTTTTTTATATTACTTATTTTCAATATTAGCCCGCCTTTTTAATAATACTACTGCGCTATTATTTCAACTAATATATGCAGAGAGTTTTACAAAATACTATGAATAATTGTATATCAATTACGATTTTGTCACTCGGATACTTTTGTTGACAGAGAAACGTGAAGCTGCCTATTACACCGTTCATATAGAAATTTTTTCCATATAGAAATTTGTTATTTAAATATATATATTATTTTCTAAGGACTACAATGACGTGCTAATTTTATTTCATCAAAATGATGAGTTACGTGTCTTCTGTTAATCAGTAGCGTCAGGCTGTTTCTGCCGTTTATTTTAACGACTTTATAAGGGCCCTTCCAGATAGGGGAAAGAGCTTTTCTCATCCGGAGATGATTTTTAAGGTACACATAATCCCCAACTTTATAACTTACAGGGCGGCTATGTGAATCGTAATAGGTTTTGGAGGTTTCTTTGGACTTTCTTATATGCTCGATGGCTTTATCTCTTGTGATTTTTAAGCGATGTTGTAACATTCTAATATAGTCAGGGTAAGTAGCACTAGAGGCAGATTCATAAATGGAATTAGGAAGGGTGGGTTTATGTCCAAAAACCAACTCATACGGGGTATAATTAGTTGTGGAGTGGATTGTAGTGTTATATGCTAACATGGCAGTATACACGTATTTTGGCCAATCGTCTTGGGATTCGGATATATAGGATTTTAAATATTCTTTTAATGTTGAATGACTTCGTTCTAGCGCTGAATTTCAGCGTTTCCTTCGGGAACAGGACTGCGGTCTGAGGTCAAGGATGAACAGGATACTTTGCCGGCCACAAAACTAGTATGGCGATCACTCACAGGACTTGAATTTTGTATATTTATATTTCAGCACTGAACAAGATATCACAACAGGAACAATACACAGATTTCACACTGGGTTTCAAATTTTGTATTTTTTTTTCTCGCCGGAACTTGACAGGATACTCGCGAGTTTTGAATTTAGTACATTTATATTTAAGAAAGAATTTGAATTCGAGTTTGCGATTTGGACACTCACAGAAAAGTTCTGTTTCACTTATTATTTTTCACGAGCCCGAACGGAGACGTACCGAGGATACCTTCACTATCGGTATCCCACCGCTGCCACCAATTTGTTATAAAGATTTAGCCGAAGGCCTTTTAAAAAAATACGAAATTATGATTAAAAAGGATATTTATTTAATAAAGGGCTCTAACTAGGAAGGCAAGTGTCACGCGCGGATGATCGACTCGAACTCAGCTTTTAAATACAATTAAAATAT